>LKNJ01000970.1:0-119298 GCA_002120245.1 Maccullochella peelii
GCTGCGCAAGAGGCCAGGTGGACGACCGACACCTCCAGCTGGATGATAATCTGGGTCCTCATCATCTGAGATGTCAGATTCTGAGTCCAACCCCATAACTGTCTCTCCATCATCCAGCATCTGGATGACCATTTCTCTTGTAAACCTAGCAGCCATGACACTCTAGATGAGGAAACATAAAAGGAACAGAATGTTTGGAATGACACGCAAACCTATCGATCAATATGTAGCTATACAAATAAATGCACACATGCACACACACTCTCCTCAACCCACACATGCGCGCGCGTACAATACATACAGTAATGTTAGCTAGCTTAGTTAGCTAGATAGTATTAGCTAACTATAAAGTAGGCTAATTTGATGATACATAATAATAACACATACTCTTTCACACAATAGTCATGAATGTGCAAGTATGTTGAAAAATATCAATTTGATGACATCAAATTTTTTCTGAGGTAAAAAATCTAGATAATACTTACATGTATCAGGTCTTGCTGTGTAAAATATTCTTCCTGATCGGTGACACTTCTGACATAGTGTGTGTGGTCCACAGTAAATATATTCCTGACAGCTCCAGACATTTTATGAATTGACCCTAGTGATGGAGGTATGTGACATTTTTGCGCGTATCAAATTCAGGTATATATAATTATATATATAAATAGTTTAGGAAGCAGATTAGTAACTAAAACCCCGTTTATGTGGAACAAATCATAAAAACGGCGGGCCGCAAAAGACTCTCCACCTTCAAACACGCCCCTTTTTGATGTCTAATCAAAAGCTATCGACGCTCGTCGCTCACTCTCTTGTCTTTTCAACGCTCTTTCAAGCCGCTTCTTTCCCCGTGCTCCACCTCTTTCAAGTGTCGCACGTTCCTCTTTTTCAACTCTTCTCGTTCAGTACGTTATACAAGTACTTTCTCTTCGTTCACGCTCCTAGTCTTTGTTTTACTTTCTCCGGAGATTTTTTCAGATTTTGTATTTTTCTTAAGTCGTCTAAAGCTGCGCGTAACTTTTACTTAATTAAGCGAACTCAAGTTTTGTTACCGTCTGTATACCTCTAGTTAACTCTGCTTTCNTGTGCAAGTATGTTGAAAAATATCAATTTGATGACATCAAATTTTTTCTGAGGTAAAAAATGTAGATAATACTTACATGTATCAGGTCTTGCTGTGTAAACAATCTTCCTGATCGGTGACACTTCTGAAATAGTGTGTGTGGTCCACAGTAAATATATTCCTGACAGCCACATTTGATAAGAATCACAGGTTTCCATGAGATTCTATAGGAAATGCATGTGGGTCATTTTTGACCCACTTATGGAAGCTTGGGGTAGTAATACAAATATTACAATTTCTTAAAAAGTATAAAAGGTAACATAAAAATTTAAATGGAATGATATCAAAAACATGTTTTTTGAGGAATAGCTGGAATATGAAATGATAACAACTTTTCATTACAAAGATATTGCAAGAAAACGACCTCACCAGGTCATTTTTGACCCACTTGTGCATCTAAGGGTTAAGATGATGAACCTTGGGCTATGGAAAATTGTGATTGTGATGTTGGAAAATTAAAGGGAAAAATAAGTGACAAATTAATGAAAAAAAAAATCATTAGTTGCAGCCCCACAGGATTCATGTTAATCCTTGAAAGCTTGCCTGTACAGGTAAAATGCTGACTCTAACACTGTTGCTTCAATTGTAAACATCAATTAGAAAATTCAAATGTTACACACATGCAATATTATATTCTGATATAATCATCCAGATATCAAATCAGTACAATACCAGGATGATTTCCAGAAGCATTTTATAGTGGAGGTATACTGCCTCGCCGGAAATAAAGAGTGCCTAAAGAATGGTAACGTCAGAATAAATGATTACATTTTTATGGAATGTAGCGCTCACCATCTATGCTAATTAATTTCCTGGCTGAAAACCCTGAATATACTGAAAAAAAAGTTTTTATTAGCCCTGTACCATGAACATATTGCTAAACATTTATTGTCCGATAGCAATAAGCTGACCAATATCTCGTACACTCCCTCTTTAAAAACAAATGTCATTCTAGGTTGTAGACAAAATCTGATTTCTTTCAGATAAAGGACAGATTTTTCCCAACAGCAATGCGAGAGGAGAGGAAATAAATATATCAATGCCCAGACTTCCTTGAATTTAGCACACTGCGGTGTGGAACAGTCCCTGGCGACTTCTAACAAAGGAGGTTAGACTGCTTTGTAATGGGGCCTCTTGCGGTCTATTTATGAGTCTGCATTGTTGCTAGGATCCAGTAGAATAAACAGGGATTGTAATGTACTGCTTTTTAGTGAAAGTGCCCACAGGATATACAACAATCTAGATCTAACTTGGGGACAAGAAGAAAATGAATTAACTAGATGCCGCAGTGTGATTAGTCTCCTGCTTTGTATGGTGAAAACTTACCTGGACGGAACTGCTTGACGAGGACAAAACAGTGTGAAGTGGTGTTGAAGATCAGCACTGATACACTAAGGGGAAAAGAGAAAAAAAAAAAGTCAAGTTTAAATAACAGCAGACAAATGTTCTGATAGTAAATCTCTTTGCCTACATCATATATCACTGGTCTGGTAATCTCTTCTATATATATATATAGGAGAATTTGGAGAGCAGCGGGTCATGGCTGGATCCGCTTTTAAAAACCACCAGTCATCAAAAGAAAGGGAGTGGGAGTCACTGCAGTCAGTTACTGGATTAAAAGGAGTGTCCGGGGAACATCCAGCATTTTGGGATGATGGGTCCACAAGTATTCTAGGCTTGTGAATCTGAAACAGCATCTCTTTTAAGATCAACCTAGACAAAATAACAAAACACAAAAATCACTCTGGAAAAACAACAAAGACATGCCCTTTAAACAAAAATGACAAGAAATTGAATTATAAGGACGAATGGACATGCTAAACTACTAATTTTACCACTAAACACTAATTAACTGAACTAGCATCCAATCAGAATACCATGTCCCGCCTAGTTTATCTTTCTATTGGACAATTCCTTTTGGACAGTAACTTAAAGGTCAGATAACGTCCAAAAACTGAAGTGCACACGCTTATGTTTATACTACACTGGGTGTCTGCATACACAGCTGAGGTCACACGTTCGTCAATGCACATGGTCCATACACACAGTCCGCAGGGTCATACATTTTGGACTGCATATGGACGATCCACATCGCAAACCCGCATGGACAAGTCTGACTTAACTAACTGAAATTAAGGCATGAGCAATGGATTAAATTAAACTAGACAAAAAAAGGAAACTAACTGTCACTGAAAAAAATAAAGGGCAACACACTCCAGCGGTGTATGATGCATGTCAAAACACCCATGCGTGTTGTTTTTCATGCTAACCCAAAACTCCTCAGCACCTATATCAAGATACACCACTATCCTATTTCCCAGCGACGCTCCGGAATAGCAGCAATTTTATCACATTTGCTCCCTGGTTTGGCACATCCCGGCTACCGTACCTTGACAACAGCCTTGACAAAGTAATGCATTACAGTGCGTGACGACTAAAATCTAATTTAAATAAAATGTGAAACGTGTGAATGACAAAAATGAAACTAAAAATGATACTAAAACTAAAAACCCTGCAAAAATGAACACTATTCTGAAATAAGAGGACCACTTCATTTCAAATTTAAATGATGACTCAGCAGGATGTGGAGACAAAATAAGGAGGAAGGTCAGTGTGATAGGCGTCACCACTGGCACCCAGTGAATTGTATATACACAGGTGGTTCACTGCTGTGTGTGCGAGTGTGACTGTCGCTGCCAGTGGAGACTTGAGGCCTGGGGTCTGTGTTGGGAAAGCGGATGTGTCTGAGGCGGCAGGAAGCCCTGCCCTGTCTTTCCCATGGTGAGAGGGAACCAGGACATTGGCATTACAACTTGTTTCTAGCGACAGTGCCTGGGCTGATACTGATTTAATATCCGTTTGCAATGTACACATTTAAAGTGAAAGTCCAATGTCTATTTTAAACAACATGTAAGAATGTCAGCTGACCTGGGCGTCAAGCATTTTAAGGCTAAGATGATCATGAGCCCATGGACTTCCAGTGGGACTAAAACCATGCTTTTGAGAATTGAGGCCCAAGTGGTCAGACAGTCATACAGGTTATAAACAAGCCAACAGTTTAGCCAGATTAGCTACCACTTTATAAGGAGGTAAAACCAAAAGTGAGCACACACGTAAAGACTAATAATCCCTCGTTGCACAGAAAAAATGACTGCGCGCAATGATGGCAAGTACAGTGATGGATGTTTACGACAGTTTGGATAACAATTTTACCATTCCGATTTGTTCTTCTTAAAAATAAATCTGGCTTACCTGGGGGGTTTGTTTACAACCTGTCTGGACCTATATTTA
Organism: Maccullochella peelii; assembly: GCA_002120245.1. Taxonomy (NCBI): domain Eukaryota; kingdom Metazoa; phylum Chordata; class Actinopteri; order Centrarchiformes; family Percichthyidae; genus Maccullochella; species Maccullochella peelii. Next base: position 4,415 of record LKNJ01000970.1, read on the forward strand.
GCGTTGTTGCATTCAAAGATCTCAGCAATTAACTTGGTGAGTACAATGATATTATTACTGATAGAACCGATGCCTAGAGCTACTAAAGAAAAGAAAAAAAGCTGTAATAAAACATATTTGTTCATGAATGATTCATAAATTTGGGCAAAAAAAATGCCAGATAATACTAGACACAATATTGCTGTATAACCCCGACAACAGCTTCTCTCTTTGTGAGAGGAAAATGTCCATTGTGTCTGAGCTGATCATTAAAAAGCCAGTGGTCCATTTTAAGGGACATCATATGTAGAAACCTCTTCCCTTCTCCTTTGCTCTCACCTCCTTGATAGAGAGGACACAGAGCACCCTTTTCACTTACTTCTCACTTAAAAGGAGCTTGACTTATTACTCCATCATGCCAGTGACATCTTTCCCCTAAACTCTTCAGCGGGTATCTACCAAATGTATGAGAAATGAAAAACCAGCAGTGATATTTGTGACAACCCGCAGCTGCAAATGACATGAGAGAGTACAAGTGTGGATAAGTAATGTGGTAGATTTGGTCCAAAAGTGGGACACATGGGCCTGAGGCATGGAAGCTGTCCCCTGAGGCAGGTCTTGTAGTGCTGTTCCACACCATTAGGGCTGTTCTATAGCTTCCCGCTGAGAAAAAAAAAAGTTCTAATGGTTAAACCAAGAAGCAGGCTAAATGGACGCTCAGGACTTTTCATGCACCGTTAAGCTTTCTCTGCGGGGCTTCTGGCTGGACAGTGGGAAAACTGGGTTATGGCAGACATATGAGGAGCAGGACTAAGGGGACTACGGGTCACGGTGCAAAGCTTATGGTATCAAGACATGATCAACAGGCCCTTGTCGTACAAGGGAAAAACTGGGTTACGTGCTATATAATCCATCTTCCAATACCAGAACTAAGGCAATGACAGTGGACATGACCAAAAACTCTAGAGACAAATTTCCTTTCTGTTCTTTAAACTTTTGCTAATTGAGAGATAGATATATANTATATATATATTTGTATGCAGGGCTTCTTTCCAGAATTTACCCTTTGGTTTTCATATCAAGTACAGATGGAAAAGTGGTTAGACCTAAAATTTTTCCCACATTTTATGGTGCTGTTGACTAGTTTAAAATGTTGTTGTTTTTTTTGTTAATTCTACTGATAATACCCTTTAATTACAAGCGAAACATATTTTTAGAATCTTTATTTAATCTGTTGAACTGAAATTCTTCATTAACATACAACACATTTAATTGAGCGTAGCTGCATCTTATTTCCTTTAATCATCTTTGAGAGTCCCTGAAAACTTTATTGGATGGAGCCTACCAGTGGGAAATTAAACTGATTGTGTTACTGTGCTTACAACTTGATCCAAATAAATCCCAAACATGAAAACACAAAATAATGTGTACCCATGCATTAGCTGGCTGGGGATACATAACACAGACATAATCAAACAAAGCAAGTGAAAGGCATGGAACCGAACAAAGGCACATGAGCAGGACTACAACATATGCAAATGACTTCATCTTTCTGTTGCCCATGGTCTCTTAAATGGACAAAAAATACTGGCCGTCATTAAAAGTCACTTCCAGTAATAAACAAGCACCAGTATGCAAACAGTCCCATAAACACATAGGTGTCAAAAACAAAGCAATGGGAGTTTGCCTATCCAGTCTACATGTGTTTTTAAAGATTTGGAGACGGCTTAAGACCGTGTCCCTCTAGGCGTCTTGCATTCATGGCAGTTAGTAAAGGAAGTTCTTGGTTGGTGTTTTGCTTTTTTACCAAACCTGTTTCATGGACAGCATCTCAAGGTGCAGCTAAGAAGTAGTCAGCGTCCAGTATGGAGACTATATATTGCATCTCTGCTTTTTTGCCCATGGTGCAGTTCTGTTGGCTTCATCAGGCTGTGACCTCCAGTTCACACCAGAGCGATTGAGAGTCAGTAACTCCCAGTTGGAGGCCATGCCACATGTGATGGAAAATGGTGGATTACCTCATTCTAGTCCTCTTGGGAGCGATTTGGTGCCCCAAATTAAGGAGTTAAAAGTATCTCAGGGTGAGGGTAAGATGTGGTGTGAGATCGATGGGTGGATTGGGGTGCCGTCTGTGGTTAAGCCAGCGTCTTTGTGTTACCCACAAATCTATCTTCCACATTTTTTACTTGTGCGCCTGAAATGTGACAAGAAGTGTCCTGCTGAGAAGAAAATGTTATGCGCACTTAAACAAAAATGCTAAACAATCCTTGGTCCATTCAATACACGCTGAAGGGGGAATAACACTTTGGCAGAATTTCCACCTGGGGGAGAGCTGGATGTTCCCATGGGCTATTTTCTTTTGGAGGTGCAGGTTTGAGCTTTACTGCTTTTGTCTCAGTGGTACCATTTTTCACAGGGACCTCTCTTTGGGGTCAGGGGTAGAGGAAAGAGGGCTTAAATGACCTGAGACTTACCTCAGGGCATTATGGTACCCTGGGCAAAACAGGGAGTAGGAACCGGGGTTTTGACACAAGTGTGTGGTATTTCTCTTACAGTGCCACCTGTGAAGCTCACACATTTATAGCCTTTGCCAAGTAGAATAACAGGGCGCCAGTTCCCAAAGAAACACGGTCTGACCATGCTACCAGTATTTGCCATCTTTTAGAGATGCCAGAGAATAAAGGTATACATATACCATGAGGGAGAGATGCTAATAATTGCTACAGGTGAAAAGAAGCAAAAGCTAAATATATTTCATTTTGCACCAGAAAGTCCATCAAAAAATAAAGAACTACTTTTTTGTCTGTTTCCATCTGTTTGGTTATAAAGACACCACTTCTCCTGAAATCTGTACAACAGTTGAATTGAAAAGGTATCCTGCAACTAAAAAGGCAAAGTATGGAGAGCAGATATAAGATTTAGAGTTTCAGAGATAATATGGGTCAAGACTGCAAAACAAGCTCCTTAGCACTCAGATCAACAGATCCCTGATAGCTAGATACTTTAGCAACAAGCTCTTCAGATTGCAAAATATCTGACATGAACATGCAGCTTGTATTTACATTTCAAAGCTATTTCATTGGCAGACATTCTTTAGAGGTGAAGTCTTGGCTATGCAAACCAAACTCCATTCTCTTTTGGGACTATTCCACATCAATGTTTCTAACCCATTCTGAGTAAGCTGGTTGAATTTTTTCTCTTTGTGCATTTGCACGTGCGCACACAGTAGAGAATAAAATGTGTTTTACCTGTCATGGGTTCGCATGAAGTCCCAGGATTTCTTTGTGCCATTCTGTGAAGGAATAAGACAAAATAAACAGCATAAGTAAATGCAATAAAAGCAACACTATTTTAATCCTCAAACACTGTGGTTTGACAACTGAGTGAAACTAAAGTGTGTACAAAAAGTGTGCATACAGTGTGCATCAGTGTACCACAACTTCTCACTCCCTGTGTATGTAACTTGTATGGCAGGATGTCAAATTACCTCTGATTTATTTAATATGATTTACTGTAGAGGGAATCAGATGCCCCACAACAGATGCTTGCTTGGGCATGTTAAAGTAGCATCACAATCCACACCCAACAAAAACATCTGCAGATGCTAAAAGCAAAAAGCACAGTGCCCAGACCAAACATGGCACTGTTGAACTTTATCAACTGTAGTTCAGCAAAAAGCATGCGAAAGAAAAATGCAAACTTAAATGATTATAATAATTACTTGCACAAGAAATAGCAATGTGCGTTTTTCTTCCCTATCAAATATACAGTTGATATCTCTGCGGCTAATAGGGTAACCTCGCAAATTCAATACACAACTTACAGCAAACACTGGCAATGACAGAGTCAAAAATGAACAGCGAGGGGCAAAATGTCAGGAACTTCCTGTGAATTAAACTGTTTGAAAAATGTCTTATTATGTATTTTTTGTCTTGTAAATGTCCTAATATTGTATTTTGGCAGTCGGGTCAGATTCCTGATGACTAAATACAAAAACATGTCCTATAGTTATTCAACTCAACTGACAGAAGTTGCTGTAACTAAGCGTTTACATGCCCTGTGGCCACATCATCACATCAACAGGACATGCAGCTGAACACTCCTTCAGTAAATTTCCAGCAGCACAATTACAATCAAACTGGGAAGGCAGGTGTGTCACCAGCACAAAAGAGATAGAGATCTTAAATATGTGGGCAGTGGCACACACATTATTGGATTGTTGGCTCATCACTTTCTTTGCAGTAAGCTAAAGGGACAATGAGGTATTTTGTATTCTTCCATCCTGATAGTCTAGTTCATTTTGAGGGTTATTTTCATTCATACCAGGTGATGCAAGGAAAGATATTTGCAGTTCAGGGTGCCAAACTGTATTAAGAGAAATGATATGGAATTCATCACTTCATTTTACTTTACTTTTAGTGGGAAGTCAACAAATAGTTCTCATCCACTGATGTATAAGTGCCTGCAGCTGCGGCTCAGTCTGCACAAAGGACTGACTTCAGCCCTACTGGTTTTTAGTTTAAAACATTAGCACCCAGTTGGTGGGTTCAGTTTTACAAAGCAGCAATGGGAAATTAAGCAGCAGGCGACAGGCAAAGTTATCAAGGTAAGTAACACTTTTAAGCGTACCATACCTACTACTGTATTGGTTAATATAATCAATTGATCAATTCAATTCTTATAGGAAAACTCCAATGTATTTCAGCTAGTGCTAGACCGATAAATCGGTCAGGCTGATATAGGCCATCGGTATTGGTGTATATGTTGGCCAACAAGTAACAAGAAACTGCAGCACAGAAAAGCCAAAATATGTTTGAGGTCATTTAGAAATAGTGTCACCATTACATCGTTTATCGACCAGAGAGCACTGGCAAGCTGTAAAATGTCTTGCTCAGTATGTATTTTGTCAAAATTCCTTCCAAAAAGCTAATCTAAGGTATCTGTATAAAATTGTTTGTTTATGTTAAAAAGTAATTACTAGGCCGAAAAATTAATTAAATTCCCAAATATCTGCCTCACAAATCCAGTAGGAGTCGGACTATAATTTCAACCTGGCTTATTTCCCATAAACATGACCATTGTGACTCTATGGGTCACACTAACTCTGCACTAGCCACCTCCGTTGTAGAGATTTGGGGAAACAATTATTAAGACTCACTGCATGGGGATCTACATCCGTGTCAACTTGCTGGGTGATCTACATTGTTTTGTGCGAGTCCTTCTCGTTAGCATGACCCATACAGCCACACGGGCCACATTTAAGACTAATCAATCGATCATCTGAACCTTGTTTATTTGTAGATATTTAACCAACCAACTCTGTGCTCCATAACTCAGCAGAGTTATTTTCTAACATTTTCTGCAAACTACAAATCAGCAAAGATGAGTGGATTAAACGGAAATATAAACTATTCCTCTCTCCACATTACATACTGTATAAATATGGTATAGTTGGCCTACATTTTATATGCGTGAGGAAATATGGCCTTGATTCACATTTAGGCTACACCTCCTCCCCACCCACAGGCTCTTTCAGGCGTAGGGATGACAGCTTTACTAGAACAGGCTTATTTCAACTACAATAGATGTGCCTGCTTGTGTGCGAGTGTGGTGGTGCAGTTTTAGTACCACCCAAGAAAAGGGAGGAGGTGAAATGGCAAGCTAATTGCACTGATAGAATCAGACATAATACAGCTACTGTCGTGGCAACAGAATTTGCGTTAGGATGTGCCACTGTGCCAGAGATGTACTTTGAGCTGCAATGTGCAACTTTAAAATTTCTATCTAAAAAGGGAATAAACTCACACACATAGCTTGAAATTGACTGATTGAAGAGTGTGTGGGAGTTTGTGTCCTTCGTTTCACACAAGACTGAGTGAGAATTTTTGAAAATGTGTGCCAAAAACACATTTTTGAACACATTTTTAAAAATTGTCAGATTCATTCTCACAACGGGGCTGTAGAAGACATGCTGTATGTTGTGAAAAAACATCAGAAACATCTGTACAATACTGTGCAACTAAATGCAACAATACAGCAAACTATAACCTCAATAATTGCTGTAGTATAGATAGTATATAGAACAGTATAGTACATACAGTATAGTATATAGTATAGTATAGTATAGAATAAACTCCTCTCTGAAAAAGGCTGAACACAAAGTGAGAATTCAAGTACACTTAGCATACGTTTCAAAATATAGACTTTATTTCAGGGCTATTGCCTCGTGTTAACATCTGATACATCTGACAAGGCCGACCTATGACCAGCTCTGACCTATCAATAACAGACTAACCTGCACTCCTTTCAATTAATTGGTTCATTAAGTGGGACGATAATAGCATAATAAAACTGAAGAATGCACCACAATGCATCAACAAAACCTTTACTCTGTCATTCATCCATAAAAACTACACTAAATCATAATTTCAGTCCAGCTTCTATTGTACAATAAAGCTTGAGTGAAAAAACAAACAAACAAAAAGGATTCAGCTTATAAAAAGTCCTCAAAATCATCTCAACGAACAGTCAAATGACCGGTGCATGACCTAACAGGTCACGGCCACAGGGCCTCAATGTGAAGCCAAGCTAGTATAATGCCGTTCACGCACCATTAACGACCACGTTGTGGTGTGAAATGAGAGCATGAAGCCTGCGTTTGTGTAGGTTTAGTTATAATATTGCTGTGGCATCAGCTTTACATACTGTAGCAGCTATTATGTCAGGGCCATGATAGGGAATGACTGTATGCACATTTAATACTGAGCTGAGAAGATACTCTCGGAGATCATCCTAAATCTTGACTGCAAACAAGAGTTATATCTAAAAAAAAATGTTTGCCGTCATTTATAGCACACATATTTAGCAATGCAGCAAATTCCACTTTAGCCACAACTGAATTGATGATATTGAATAAACATACTTAGTTCTAAACTTTTTCAAACGTTTGAGCTTTTGAAGCTTCAAAAATCGTTAAAAGATTGACTACTACTACAGTTGCAATATGCTTATCAATGTGTAGCGACACCAAGCTCTGATAGTGCTGAAACAAGACTGACAGAAAACTAATCCCCAACAACTTTGATAACTGATTAATCATTCATCACTCATCAAGCAAAAATACAAAATATTCACTGGTTTCCAATGTGACAATCTGCTGCTCATCTGTCTTTTATATGAAAAGATGTGGAGAATGATGTTTAAGAGATAAAAAAGTGCATTTAGTCAATCTATATTTTGTTTAAATTGTCTATAAACCAACACTGCAGGCTCATACTACAGTAACTTCCACACTAAGCCAGTAAGACCTAAAGACAGAATTGAAACCAATCATCTTTTCTCTGGCTGTCAGCCATTACTAAAGTGTTGACATCATCCAAACTGCTCACTGTGGAGTCCTGTCATGAAAGCCTCTCTGCCTGCCCTGCAGACAGTCTACGAGTGTTAATACTCTCACAAAAATAAAGTGTGCGAGTGTCTTACACGCCACCGTTCCTCCTTGAGGCCACGCGAGCCGCGCCCCGCTCACTTTTCCTCTGTGAAAGGAAAACAAGTGTGAAGGCGTGTGTGATAAATCACTTGTCGTGACTGAGGAGGAGATCCACTTCTCTCCGGCTTGTTGCTTTGTAAAGAGTATGGGGCAGAGCATTTTTCCTGTCAATGAACCTTTTAACCAGGTAAATTGTGGGGTATCTGCATGGCTAAACATAGATTATTAACACAAATGTACACTAGGGCTCTCCTGCCTCAGAACCACATCCAAGTTATTAAATACTAAGCATATTTCAAACTGTCTATATTTTCCTACATAATATTGCTGCACAGTGCACACTTACTGTATATTGCATTATACTTTGCATTACTTTACACTTGTATAATAGGAAACCTTGGAAACATAATCATGTAGCCATGTGCATACATTTTTTTTGCACAACACCAAAGAAGAGTGCCTCTTTAAGTAGCTGTTTTAATAAATGTTTAATAAATACAAGACGCTTTGTGGAGGATAGAGCACAAACAACGCAGCACCGATATTCAGACAAGAAGTATATGGTTTCTGGTTCTGAAAAGTTAGAGGCAATCATCTGCAAAAAAACAAAAAACAAAATGGTGAGCACGCACTGACCATTCCCATAACTCATTCAAAAGCATTTCTCTTGTTTTGGTAGAGGCTAACATGCTCGACATGTAAAATGAGTGTTTAGCTGAAACAGAAAGTTGTCTTCGTTAATTTTACTTCCACACTGTCTATGGTGCTGTCGTCAATGTTTTAACAAAAGCTCTGGTTTCCTTGTCCACACTAACACATGAGGCCGGCACTTTCAGATTTATCCACTCTTTTCGAAAAGCTTAATTTTTTTTAGAGTGAAAAAGCCCGAGCTTAGTGTGGATGGAAGGCCAAGACTAAGAGGAAAAGATGCATTTTAAAATTTGGGTAGTAGTAGTAGGTGGTGTGAGACTGCTTTACAGCACACTGTCCTTCCAGTGTAACTGGGAGCTACAGATTTCAGAGATTTTTAGTAACAGCAGATGGTGGAAGGTGTAAAAAGCTGATGACATAAAGGTCTTTCTATTGAGTAAAGCAAAACAGAGAAGAAACTCATCCAGAATGATTCCAGGGAGGGGAAACAAGTCACAACAATGTCTTTCCAACAGGAAGTTGAAGGATTAAGGAAATATGGTACCAACAATACTGCCAAAATAAAAACAGAAAGACGAACAACCATCTTGATTATGGTCTAGTTTGTTTACAGTAATCATATCAAAATATTCCAATTAATTTGACAATGATTGATTACACTGATGAAACACTAAAAAGATGACGTGTTTATTTTCCAGCAACCACATACTGCATTCCCTCTCTAGTGTCCTGTCATCACTCACAGATGGTGGGGTTCCCCTCATTACTCGGGCCACTTGCTGAGAGAAGGGGGGCGGGGACAGCTTGAATGGCACGGGGGAGATGGAGAATCATGGCCGACATGGATTACGACAGAGAGATTAGCCCATGGGGAGGGAGAGAGAGAGAGAGAGAGAGAGAGAGAGAGGGAAGCAGGAAGAGGCTACACAAGACCTTGAAATTAATGTGGTCCCTCTGGCTTTGGGCATCAGAAATGACAGACTCCTGTGTGAATGGCTATTGTAGGGAGGGATGTATGGTCTTGATCTTTTAGGTGCTTAAAGTCTAATAACCATCATACACACACACATCTCCTGTGCTAACTACACCATAAAGCCGGCAGCTGCAGCAGAAATAAAATAAATTTTTTTTAAAAAAAAATCACCTACCGTCCTCAAATACAACAGCACTCTTTGAATCTTAACATGTGCTCTTCTGTTGTTTTTCTGGTTTTAGCTTCAGCCTGTCTTCTCACCAGCCTCAACAAAGGCAGCAGGGCTATCATTACATTACAACCAGTGAACTAATGATCAGCAGTTTAAAATTAATATGATGACATTACAGATGCAGCAGAACAACCGGCTAAGTGGTTCTTATCCATGAGTGCCAAATCCAGTGGCAAGTACACAACCACGTGACAGTGTCCTCCAGTGAAATCCACAGAAAGCATGTAAACCTCAAAACAAATCAAGTCAATTTACATGTCAGTGTCCCTCCGTTGCAAACTGACTACTTGGAGGAATTGACCCCAGCCTGTTTCTTCTGTTTTAACCTCTTTAATTTCTCACAACATATTAGGGCTGGTATGGTACTAAAGCCGTTGATTTATCAACCACAAATTTGATAATAGATCAATGACTGAAGTCATTTGTCAAGAAACAACACTAAGGGTCCACAGCCATGCTAGCAGCTCTGTGAGGCTGTATTTAAACACAGCGGTGCTGGTCTGGTTTATAAAACTGTAAATTGAATATCTTTGGGTTTTGGACTGCTGGTCAAACAAAATAAGAAATCAGAAATTTTCACCTTAAGCTCTGGAAAATTTCAATTTTCATTAATTCTTGGCATTTCATAGATGCTATGTCTCACTGTCTGTCTTCATGAATCGTCTTGTGTTGTTTTTCATTGTTGTTATATACAATATGAATCTACACCATGAAGGCAAACTAATTTGAAATCCCATATAAAATGATTACACTGATGTTTGATGGCAATGTAAAACATCATACAGAAATTTAGTAGACTCAACTAATCTTTTGTTATTAAATGGTATTAATGTAAATATATAAGTTTTATTAATTTCAAGTTAATTCAACTTAAAAATTTCTATTTAATAAAATAAGTTTTTATTTTCAGACCACTTCAGAGCTTGTCTTTTGACGTGAAATCAAATTAAGTTTAAATAAAACATGATCAGCATATTAGCAGAATTCCCAGCATGCATTGTTTGAGTGTTAAAACTCTCCAGAGATCCCACTGTTATGCATGGAAACTTGTTGTGTGTCTTAATATGTTAAAAATAAAGTCATCGTTGTTTCTTCTCATAATAATTAGAACAATGTGAACCATGATGAAGGTTAGTATTGATTTTTAAGTTATGTGACAACTTTGACTAACTATTCAACTTTAGTTCAGGTAACTTTAATGTTTTTAAAGCAGCAAGGAAACTTAGGTTTTTAAGTTGAACTAGTGAAACATGTTTTACAGTGCCACTGTTTTTCATTACTTCAGACAAAAATGTTCACTGGGTAAAACAAGACCTTCAATAACTAATTTTGTCAGTTTTCCACTCTGGTTTTCCACACATGTAATAAATGATCATACTGAATAATCACCCTGCCCTAAATCAAAGTATTAAAACATGCAGACAATCCTCTCTCCACCTACAGAACATACACTCTCACACACATTAGGGCCATTATTCAAGCGCAAGCCCATAAAAAACTATTCATGTGAGAAAATGTGTTTTAAGATCATAATGGATCTCATTTCATTGAAGGAGTACTGGGGCCACCGGGGCTGTAAGCTATGCACGCTAAATAATTCCAGATGAATAATTCAAATCATTTTAATGAACAAATGGAAGGTAATTATCCTGCTCCAAGTAGCAGCCTGTGATTCAACGTAAGCACGAGGCAACAGAGATAAGAGGGGCTTCCCAGAGTCAATGAGGGACAATCACTTGCTTTGTAGAGAGAGGCGAGGGAGAGGAGACAAAACACCAGCAAACACTAATGATGAAGAGTACCTCTTACGCATGACATTATCTACTTTTAAAGTGTTTCTGGCTGGTTCATCATAGTAAAGTACAACTAATAGCTGCAATCAAGTAACAGACACATATTTTCAGAACTTATCTTTTTTTGTCCGGTCTCTGTATAAATATGAAGTAGTATCATAGAGCTCTGGATGGCCACAGGCGGCTATATACAGATGTCATTCGCGTCGCCCGCCACAAATTCATGTCTATTTGTGTCTTTGCATTGACTTCGTATGTAATCTCACCGTGAAAAAATATCAATTCGCTTTTGGTGAGAACACAAATATGTACCATATGTTTACAAAGAACTTGAGTTTTCAATTTAAATAAATTATTATTAAAAAAATGTACTTTGGCCACCAAATTTAGCGGCTTGGTGCTTAAAAATATTAGCTTCTATCCCTGATGTGTGTGTGTGAATAGGTTTCGGTTAGTGACCAGTAGCTAAGCTGCAGATGTACTGATGAACATAAAAGGTTTGGGGAAGAGATGCTCCCTCAATGTGATTGAAAAGCCTTTGTGGGGAGTCCCTGAACAGCCCCTCCCGAGCTGCACAGGAGAGATGACGAGGATGAAAGGCAGGACAGGACGGAGAGGGAGTCCACCATCATCTCTTTTGTTGTCCATCTGCTGTCGTTCTGCCGTTCTCTTGACAAGCTTAAACCCCCTCTCCACCTCTCTCTGCTGTCACAGGTGTGAACCCCAAATGGAAAAGTACTCCTCACTGAGGTCCCCTCAACAAGTGCCTTGGTACTTGAGTTTTCAGACTGAATTGAAAGCAACACTACAAAAGAGCGCCTTCAAATCATCCACTTGCAGTTTCTTTGTTTGGTCACTTTACAACATACATTGCTAGAACAATTTAAAAAGTCTTTTCCACTCTGAAAATAGCCTTTATCTTGGATGGACTAATGACCGTACTTCGTCAGTAAGGCTACGTTAAACAACATCTTATCATCTACAGTGTAAGTAATGCGGATGTCCATGCATTTTCTGAGTTTTACCATAATACTTCTTCAGCACTGCTGTCACTATCCAGATTTCACACAACAGAAGCCAACTCTATAACCCAGGAACACAGAAACAGCACACATATTTTAAAACCTAAAAATAAATTAATCCTGGACTGCAGCCTATGTTTGGGTGAGGAAGGATTTCTCACTTTGCTGGAGACCATCAGGGCACACAGTCATCACGATTTTAGTAGGAGGACTCAGTAAAAGAAAGAAACCTAATATTTTTAATGGTGAACCCATAAAACACAGATAAATCAAACATAGTAATACTGATTTAGAGTCATGCTTCAGGATCACAATCTCATGCTTTTCAATTTCCAGAATGCAGTTAACAATATTTAGCATTGACTGCAAAACATTGAGGCAGATAATATGAAATTTGACAGTTTTTGAACTCCTTAGATAGAATGTACATTTAACAAGATTTTGGTCACAGACGATCCACTCTGCCCACCCTGTTTGCCATCATGACCTGGATAGGCAGCTATAACGGATAGATGAATGAATGGATGGATGGATGGATAGATAGAGACTATACCTTCACCCACAAGCCCTATAGAATAGACCGACAGTATAAGCTGGTATGGATGTGCCAAAGTAGGTCTGCAGGACTACTGAATCTATACAAGAAGCACTGCAAAAGCATGTAAGAGTAGATGTTAAATATAAGAAAGTCACTTTTAGGATTGAATGTCATGATCGATTTCTAACTAGAGTTAGCCTATAGAAATTTGTTTATATATACAAAATTAACCGCACCAACATGTACATAAACCTACCTATACATACTGTATGTGTCTATGAATATAGAACACATATACTTACAATACCCACCAACACATTTACAGAAACACACATGAAGAAAAAAGCAAATAATACTAGGGATGCACCCATCCAATTTTTTCTTTCCCAGTACAGATTGTGATACCAGTGCTCTCTTTTCCCCAAATTTAAATATTTTTACCTCACTGGGCGGAACTCATTGGAGCCATATCTATGTAAGGTAACATGAGGCCAGAGATTTCTGTGGCATCAAGATGCCGTGAATAAATGAATGTAACTGATAGCAGAAACACTAAATTTTATAATGACAATGACAAATAAACTGTATTTAATGGGGATCTGTCGCATCATGGCCAATACCCAGTCCACTTAATATGGTCAGTATCAGCGCCAATTGGCATTTCTCTAAATAATACCGTCTTAAGAGATCAACCAGTCTCACCAAAATAAACATATCAGACCACCACCTCACCCAGCAATAGTTTAAGGCTTCTTTCAAGCAAAAATGTGTTTGGGTTTGAAGGTGCAGTATCCAAAATGCTTCATGTTGAAAGTAGGAACCTAACAATGGTTTTGGTCACGTTCAGTGCCAACAAAATGCAGTATATGGAGTAAAGATGCGTATCGCCCACTCCTATTACTAACTATCTCATACCATGACATCCTTTTATCAGTATAATGGTGTGGAAAGACCAAAAGAACAAAACTTGGTCAATAAGTGATCAATGGGCATATAAAAATAAGAAAGTACTTTCATTGTAGTGTGGTAAAGCAGACATTTAGAGTAGTTTTAACTCTATAAATTACCATAGGACTGAGAACAGGCTGTACAATGCTCCACATATAAATGGGTAATTCAGCTCAGTGGAAACCTGAACTGTCAAGACCTTTGACCTCTGCAGACACTACACCACACAGACTGCTTTCACATGGGAGTCAATTTGACAGTTGAGATCAACAAGTCTCACCTGACCTGCTATTCAGACGGAACACGTCTTTCCTTGTCACGTAACACTGCTAAACCACGTTATCTACACCTACTTATACTAATATAAAGCATGTGCTAACGTTAACGTGATGCTCAACCAAAAAAAAACTCTTCAGTAAGCTACCGTTAGCATGCTAGCTTATAGGTGTCTCTTAGCTGTCTCAGGTTCATGTCAAACACACAGGCGACAGTTAAACCACCGTACGTGAAAACACAGCGAATACGGTGGTAGTGTCATTGTGGTTACAGTAATGCCAATTGTTGCTGTCATCGTCTGTGTTTAAGGTCAGTTTAGCTTTCATGTTATGCTAGCATGCTAGCTGCAAAATGAATGGGGGGTTGGGCTAGCCTCCAGCATCGTCTATCACCGGTTATTAGATGGAAATAACTCACCTGGTTATAGTGCACCCTGAACGGCTTCAGATAGTCGGACTCTGCGCACGGAACGACTTCAATGTTAGTGATCTCTTCCATAATTTACACTTGGAGCTGGATTGGTGGCTCACCGATGGTTGTCTGTCACCGCACACTAACTGACAGCGAAGGAATGTCTACGGAAGCCGGGAGAGGACACGAGACTGAAGCGTTAGGATGGCATGAGATTTGAAAGGAACAATATTAGGAGTGGACGACGGCTGTTAATTTATTATACACGGATACTGATTCAAGCATTGTATGGAAAACCAATACAGATAATAAGTAATGTTTAGAAGATTTAGATTTTTAAAATATAAAAGGACATGCCAATAAATTAAATAAGAATTACCCATTTGTAAGAATTACTCACAATTTCATCAAACAACAAAAAATATATAGAATAAATTAACTGAAAAATACTGAAAACAATTGCATTTCCATAAAGTGTTTCTTATCCTTTTAATCATCTTTTGAGAACTAAATTTATCTTAAATCGATCAATTTCTAACTAATAATACACCTTTTTTTTTTACACTTTACACAACAGGCTAGCTGTTTCCCCCTGCTTCCAGTCTTTATGCTAAGCTAAGCTAACTGGTCTCTGCAGCTTCAATAAGCTTATTTCCCAAATGTCTCTCTATTACTTTAACAACTCAGTTTAATTTAATATTTCAATCCATCAATTTGAGATTGACAGCATGTTCCAATCCAGTGTTTTGACTTTAGGTGGTGGGGCAACCCTTTGGCGTGCACCTTTGAATGCCCAAAACAGCTTCATATTAGTCGAAACATGATGAGAAGTCCAGCACCCTTACTGTGCTGAGTAATGAATAAGAAGTGGGTGTGGGAGCCCTTTCTCACCAACCCAGCCTTGAAGGGTGAGGCTGCATGATTTCACCCCCCCACATCAATAACAGCCTTATAATGGAAAACAATCTGTAGAGCTCCAATCTTGATGGGGCTGACTTCCTCCAACAAATGAGCCCCAGTCCACCGCCCACAACACAAGGACAGGACGTAACACTCTTTGCAAGCTGATTTACATCTAAATAAATATAGGCCTAGACGAAACAATATGCAGACCCAAAAGAGGAACCGGCGTCTCTCCCCTGGGCACTTCCAATTTATATTGCCCGATCCAGCCAAGCTGCAGGGCACGATAAGACGAGGGGAGGCTGTCGATTGTAAAGGAGTCAACCTGCTCTGGGTTTGCTGCGGAAAAATGAACACAAAGAAACTGTTGCAGAAGAATAAGGGGATGAAAAGAGTGCGTGCCGATATCTTTATTTGTGGTTGTTAAAACGTTTCAAAAAATTTACCAGGAGTCTGTGTTTTATAACAAAATGCATTCTAGCTGAGGTGGAAAATCCCTTGTGACCAACTGTAAATATAGTCATTTGCTTTCATTAGCTGTTTGTTTATTTGCATGAGAGTATCTGTGGTCAGTTAGATCCAGGCCTTTTACATTTTTCATGACAAATCCAAACTGGTAACTCTTTACTTTAACATACAACTTGATTAAACACTCCTTTAAACTGCAGTGAACATCATAGAAGGTTACATGTTCCTGTTAATAAAGACTACTTGGCGCGCCTACACTGACACATTCACATCATGCAAATGGGGCATCCAAGTACGTCATACTTTATGGGACTGATTGGACACTAAAATTACAGGTCAAAATAAGGCAACTTTTACCGTATGTTACTTACTGGCTGCAAGAGGACTGAATCATCTCTGCTGGATGATAAATTCATTGTTGTCTTTTTCATACTGTATGAAAACAGCCTCTGTATGGGTGCTACGTTGCTTCTTTGTGAACTTGGAAATGCATCTGAACCTTATTTCAGTGGAACAAAGTCACCAAAAAAAATGTAAAACTTAACTTGTTTCTTTCCTTACACTGTATTCTCTCTTGGGCCTCCTTTGAGCATCACCCACAAAAAGGTCTCCAAAAATCTTATCAGCTCCTCAGCCGGGTCCTGAGGCACCCGTAACGTGTTAATCCCCTCCTTCCACGAACATGCGGGTGCAGGATCCTTGCAGTCACGGCCAGTTACTGTCTGCAGGCAGGTGATGCAGGCCAGACTTCCCCGGGCTTAACTCGACGCCAAACCTGGAGCCTCCTGAAGCCCCCGAACCTGCTCTTCCTGTCTTCCTGTCTGTCTGTCTGTGTAGCTCATCCTGCTCTGTCTTTTTATGTTTTACTGTCTCTTTTTTTAATGACACTCATCCTACAAAATTTTGTCCAGCTCAGTTTCATTTTTCTGCCCCTTTGTTTCAATAAATCATAACTTTTACAGTAATTTTATCAGCGTTCAATACTTTTCAACTTGTTCAATCACATACTGTATACTCCCTTTACTTTAGCATTTTATTTATTAGTTATTATATGTGATACTTGACTTTTATATCTACAATATCATTCTTAGTCTGTTAGTCTGTCTCTAAATACCTTGAATAATATGAATAAGAAGCTGTCAGTAATCAATCAAATCAATTTATCAATAGTGCGCTAATTTCTATGTGATGTAGAAAAACTCTAATGCAACATTTTGATGATGATTATTCTTATTTTGAAATTTGGTTTCTGTGTTTTTTGTGTTGTGGAGATTGCTGTTCACGTTTGATCATTAAGACGAATACATTTGTGGAGGAAATGGACCAGAAACCCATTAACTGTTGTGTGAAGATATCAATATTAATGATGATGATATTGACTGATAAAAAAATGATCGTGCTAGGTTGATTGGAAAGAACATACGTGTATGGGTTTGGGGGTTCCATAAACCTTTATGGCCCACAACATGGACCATAGTAGCCCAAAGAACCTTTTGTTGTTGTGGAAACTTTGAACTAACCCTTATTTTAAAGGGAAAAACTCTCCAGTGGTCTATCCATAGCATAGTTTATCAGCCAGGGTCAAGCAGGGATTTGGGCCAGCGGCTCAGGGAATGCACTTAGCCAAGGTGGCTGCTGTACCTCTGTTAGCAGGCTCAGGGTGTGGGTCAAGATGGCCGGTATCCATCCATCCAGCAGTCTGGACGTTTAGCCGCCACTCGCCTTGTCCAGGAGACGCTGCTATATCCACCCCATGCGAGCTTTGATTTCAAAATAGCGCCATGTGTCAAAGGGGCACTCGATAAGCAGCACAGACAGCCTGTATGTTGTGCGGAGGATCCATGGTGAAGACAGTAAGACATGATGGTGGCAGGACTGCACTTCAAGGTCCACATAAACTGATCAGGAAGGTTTTCACATTGTTGCACATCAATAAATATACATTAATACAACTTTTAAAAAGACCAAAATATATTCAGGTCCAAATTTTGGTAAATGTTTTTGTTACAAACATTCAGAGTTGTAGACTTGGAGACTTGGACTTGAGTTAAGCTGCACTAATCAATATTTTTACTTTATATATACAGTATATGTGTAGTGATTTAGCTTCTTTCATCTCATTACTCCACTGCTCTCATGGACGTTGTTTCCAGCTGCAGCAGGAAGCTGTTTTTAACAAAAATGCTCTGATAAAAGTCGTTGGACGCTACCTGCTCAGCAGCAAACAGCAGGCAGACAAAGTTAGCGACTAGCTGGTGAATACAGTGAAGCATTACAGTTAAAGAGCCAGATACCTTTCTCAGGAGTTGGTGGAGAGCAATAGAGTGAATATTGGACTTAAATTCATCAGGTGGCCAGAAACACGACTCTAAATGAATTTTAATGTTGCTCCATGTCTGCTGGATGTGTAAATAGGCAACTGTTTGCTAACAACTTTGCCAGATTCAACTTTATAAAGGGATGATATGTCAATGTTGTGTTTAAAGCTTGTTGCACTGCACGGTTTGACTTGGACATGAGTTATCTACGGATTTACTTAATTGAGACTTAACTCCCTAAAAAAATTGATTTAACTTGAGAAAGAAAGCAAAAATATTCAAGTCTCAAGTCTTGACTTGACTTTGACTAAAATACATAAAACAAACTGCGACAGGCCGCCCTTGAATAGCCACACACCATTAATATTTAAGCATATACATTGAAATTAGTTGGTATCAGCTATGTAAAAACAATATTACAGCTTTTAATAAAAGTATCCAAATGCCAAGTAATTTAATGGTCAGCAGGCAGAAACCTGAAAGGCTTTAAACTGACCTGCAATTTGCTTGTGAAGACTTGTGACTTACCACAAAAGATTTAAAAACAGCTCTGCAGATATTGTCTGCAATTTTATTTGCAGTACTGTATGTCAACTTTCTCTTCATTAAAATGTTCATTCACAATGATCATTCTGAAAAAACAGACCAAGAGAGATGCATAAAATGCAGTAAATAGAGAGTAAAACGATACATCCAGGTGTGTGGCACATGGCTGGATAAAAATGGCTGCTAGTCAGCTTCATCAGTACCTCTCTTCCAGGCAGGGCCTTAAATAAGTGAATCCGATCTACGTTGAACTCCTGTCTCGTGAGGAGAAAATCCCTCCACCTCTTCTGCAAGATCCAACTCTCAAGGCCATTGTAAGGGAAACTCTCCTCTGTCAGGCCCTTATTTTTTTAGGAAAAGCTATTATTATTCTGTTCCCTTGTTGCTTGCGTGCCCCAGGATGTGTTGCCCCGAACAAGGTCAGAATTCCTGTTTTGTCATCATTATTCTACCAGAGAATAGGCAACTCACCCACAATGCTTTCTGTTAGCTGGAGTTCCTGGTACTTGTTTGTCTTCCATGGATACAAATAGACCTGAAAAGGCATTCAGCCGAAGCTAAGTGAAGCTATTGTGGCAAAGAATAGTTTGGATTCAGTTTAACTCTGAAGTCATTTGCTATAGATGGACCAGGCTTCCAGGGGACAAAAAGAAGGTTATTTTACTTTAATCCATCCTCGATGTCTCTCAGGGCCCAATGATGCAATAATAATTAATATTATTATCAATAATATTACAGATGCCTGTAGACTTTAGACAAAGATGTTTTATAAGGAGGATAAGTGACACATCTTGGGTTGATTTCTGAGAAAATACCACAGTTTTCACTCACAAACACATTGGGTTTCTGAAGCTATTCAACCATCTGACAAGCAGTTCTCACGGAGTATACTGGGGCCTTAAAGAAATCCAACATGTGTAAAATGTGCGTTGTGAACTCTTCTTTATGTTTTTTTGATTTATCCAATTTCTGCTGCCTTCTGCGGACACACCTGTAACGCATTCAGGTATGCAAAGATATTGTTTTGCAGTAATTTGATGGGCTGCAGCAAATGTAAATGTTTTTATATGGACACTTACCATATATTTTAATTAAGTGTATCTTATAGTGTCAAACTTTATTTTTTTAAAGAATTTTCAACAGCTTTTGAATGCTGTGTAAGATTCTCTCTTCATATAGAACAGCACAGAGATTAAGGGAACATTTTAATTAATACTTCTGTTAGTTTTCCCTGCTAATGAAATGTAATATGTCCCCACAAAAGTAAAACAAAAACCTCTGGACTGGATGTTTTCTGAGGCTGCTGGGACCATTGATGCTTGATACTATGGGACAGCTGCTGCAGCTCCTCTGTCCCCCTGCTGAGAGGGAGCCTATTTTAACAGACCTATTGTCTTTTCCCAAGAATGACCAGAGAATGTGGAAACTCCTTGGGTCACATAGTCTTTCCTTGTGTGTGTGTGTGTTGGTGATTGGGGTGAGGGGTAGGACGTGGCTGTGTCCCTGTCATTCGCATCACTATGGGAGCACATGCCATCAGAGCTAATTACCCGCCTGGAAGGACCAATTAAGACGCCCTCTAATGCCCCCTAACAAGATCATCTACAGAGGGCGTACAGTAGTGCAGGACGGCTGTGAGTGGGAAGTGGGGAGGGACTGGTGAACATAAGTGCAGGATAGTGGCATGAACAGGGACATTTGAAGTCAACTGTGCAGAGACATGGCTCCCTATGTCTCTGTTTCAGGATGCCAATGCACAAACACACACATTTAATCAGTCTGGGAGTCATCATCACAGCAGAAAGTCTCCATACTTCCTATATTTCAAAGACATCCAGTATACCATACTTTCTGTCAGAGGAGTAAAATGTTAAACATGCAGTTGAACAGTGGCATACAGGAATATTAAACGTACCGAAGGTGTACGCCCACTGCTTTGTATTGGCTTCATCCTTTTTTCTGCTAAAAAAGTGACGTAACTGTGCCATGTCATCGTATATGTTTTGAATGTGTTGTCCCTCATCTAAAACTGTGTTTCTGGCATGAACATTGGTCTAAAATGAATGGGTCGGAGGTGGGTAGAACTACTATGAAATTGAATGATGGTTTTTTTTTAAAACTACATTTCACTACAGTTTAATGCAGATGGTCACACGGTGTTAATTTATTATTTAGCCCCTGTCTTTCTCTTGGACTAACTGTGTGTGCTGATCTCACATATAGTCAGACCTTCATCTGATAAAACTCACGGAGGTCTTAAGAAAATAAAATGGCTTTTGGAAATCAAGTAGCCATTAGATTGTCTGAACCCACTTGCCTCTGGAAACAGCACCTGTGCTCTTGATTGGGTATAAATAAGTTCCAAATAGCATAAATGTATTGTTTTAATGGATAAAACTAAAGCGTCTCCACCTTTTCCCAAAAGACAGCTGTGCTTCTCCAGACCTCCATGAGTTTAACAAGATAGAAGTCTGCTACGAGAGACTATGATTGAATATGTGTAGATCTGACTATACATTTTACATACAACTTAAAGTTGGTGATGTTTTTGACATCAAGCAATATATCAACCTGTGACACTATTTTCTGCCATTACAGAACACTGATTGGCCTGTTGGATGGCAACATTATCTGCTTGATAAAGCCAATAAATCTGTTCAAAAGCACCATCAAAATCAACAGTTTAAATCTCGTAGAATCACACTTTATGACTCAACTCCACCAACTTCAGTGTGCCATGGGACTAGACAGTTTAATTCTTAAACCTCTTAGTGAAAGTATTATGTGTTGTGCATGTAATGCCTTAAGAATAAATCCATTGTGTTTTGGCTTCAATACGGGCCTTTCCTCTGGAGCTGCTGTAAAAACCCAACACTTTGTTTAAACTGTGCTGCCTTTATCTTTTTCTAACTGTATGAGTGAAGCTGTTGCAGCTGGACTCCAGCAGCACTGTGAGGTAATTATGATAAGACATGGCTGAGCTGTTCTATGAACAAACATGGCCACCAAGGCCAGAGGAAGGGAGGAACAATGGAGGCGAATTATTGCAGACTGGAGGTGTTAGCAGTCTGTTGTTACAGTTACAGCAATGGCTGTTGGTTTACTGCAAATCAGCTCACTGTTGAACTCTGAATAGCGACTGTGAATTAAACTCTGCTGATGAGCTTCTGCACATTGAGATGTTTCATTTGTTGCCCAAATATCTGCTACAAATATTTGTTCATAACCCATCTGAAACCCATCGTTATTAACCCTGAGGTACAATAAACTCATGAGCAAAACATTTTATTATTGACTAACAGCACTAGTTTTTTGTTTCTCTCTGTAGCGGGAGGCTATTGCACCTCATTCAGCCAACTGGTCGTTTTTTAAATAAAAATTGATATAGGCCTATATATTTATTTTGTTATATTTATCCTTTATTTAAATAGGACGGTCCTGTTGAAATAGTCCATGTCCAAACATATATTGATAGAGGTCTGGCCCAGCAATACTGATACAGTAAGGCCAAACAACACTGATCCCAGAATGGAGCCTTTGGAGACCCCACATTATATATACTGTATATGGAAATATATATGTGGCAACTGTATCAAAACCATTGTTTAGGTCTCTATTAAATATTAAAACTACGTATATTATGCAAGTTTAATCCAAGCAGGAACCATTAATGGCTGAATGTTGACGCTGCAGGTCCTGTAATGCATAATACATTTAACATCTTGGGACCATACAAGTGTTCTTACTTTAACATGTTACACCTTGGATTCAGTTGTGTTTGTGTTTTGTTTATAATCACAACATGCTGGTTTAAAATGCTGACATAATATACTCTTTATCATAATCAGGCTCCTGTATAAAATGCACAGTCGTAGCAAGAATTTATTAAGTTTCTAATTTTATTTCTAGAATTAAAAAATGGAAAATAGTCCTTCCCACTAGAAAAAAGTGTATACTGTATGCTCTTCATTCCCATTCTTTCATTTCTTGGAAAAAGCACCAGTGTGTCTGTCTTGACCTTAACACAAAGGCAACCTTAAAGCACTTTTCCATCTTCCAAACCCAATTGTACCACGTTAAACCTCCCTCCCTGCTGATGTCAGTGGAGGACACTGATGAGGTTACTAAGGTGAAATACTGCTCCTGGATCTGCGGATAAACAGATTCAAACAAGGTTGCTTGAGGCCAAATCTTCAACTTTACAGATTTATACATTTGGAGTGCTGACAATATGTTGCCATCTAATTTCATCTAAATCCAAATAAACTGTTACATGCGTCACTCAGAAAGGTGTTTCATTGCACTTCTCATATGTGATGAGGCACTTAACGTCAAGTGGAAATGATCTTTACGTTATTGGACAAATAAAGATTTGTAGATTTTTAGCCACAATAGCAGCATGGCTCTGGGGACAGCAATCGGTCCAACACTTTGGTGCAGACTAAAAATATCTACTGGATGGATTGCCATGAAATTTTGTACAGACCTTCATGGTCCCCAGAGGATGAATCCTACTGACTTTGGTGATCCCCTGACTTTTTCCACTAGTGCCACCATGAGGTTGACATTTGTGGTTTTGAGTGAAATGAACTATTGGATGGATTGCCAGATTACATTTTTTGACAATGACTTGTAATAACTTTGGTAATCCCTTAATTTTTCATCTAGCGCCATCATCATGTCAAACATTTGAATATTTGGTCATAAAATATGATTCATCACAAAATATCTGATGACATTCCCATCAGCTTCATCTGTTCTTTGTGCTTAGTGCTAATTAGCAAATGTTAGCACGCTAATGTGCTAAACTAAAATTGTGAATATGGCAAAAAAAAAATCAGCATGTTAGCATTGTCATTGTGAGCATGTTAGCATGCTGGCGTTAGCATTTAGCTCAGTACAGCCTCACAGAGCGGCTAGCTAGCATGGCTGTGGACTCCTGTAGTCTTGTTTTAAATGTGCAGCTACATAACAAACACAAAACACACAGATCTGGTCATTTTTCTTTCAAGTGGTTTAATCAGCGTTCAATCCATTTTCAGTCCAATCTGTTATATAAATATGTTACACCCAGTATTTTCTATTGAGTCAACACTGAAATTACAGTGATGGAGATAATTACCACAATTATCAGCACAGATCATTTTACGAGTCTGTGTGTTCTGAAAAATATGACTCTCACCTGGGCGAGGTGATCATCTACAAGTATGTGTGTTGCTTTTTCATGTTTCTTCAACATAAAATCCTGTTGTCTGCATACCCTAGAGCTAGCAAAAGAGATTAAACAATTCAAAACCAATGCTCATTAAATTATGTTTTCATTTATCAACTTTTTAATCTGATAAGTGCATTAGGATTGAGCTCTTTCTTACCAGACCAAAGACGATGACTTAACCACCAAGATATTTTGTTTAAAAAAAAAAAAAAGTTATAGAAATCCAGTCACAAACAGAAAATGAGACAATTACTTTGAACGAATACATATTTGTATTGGTGTATTATGGTCTAATGAATGATTCAGTTTCACGTTTGAATAATGAAAAATCCTTTAATGGATTGAAATGAAATTGAGTTGACCCCCAGGCTGAGGTCAGGAGACCCAAATGCCGCTTCAGCCAAACTTAACCCTTGCCTGGACACCCTGTGTGTCCTCAATCTGGTTTGACAGCAGCCGTTGTTTCTGGGGGAGGGAAGGAGGAACTTGTGTTGCCTGACGTCTCACTCGAGAGTGCCGGTTTGGAAAGTCCACTTTGACCTTTGACGTCAAGGCTTCAGGAGTGGACTGTCCTTGCCCCCTCCTCACACTCTCAGAGGCTTGTCTCTGGCTGTTTGACCTCTGGACACTGTCCATGTCAGTCATGTTTTGGCTGTTTCCAATGGGCTTTGAACAGCAGCAAGATCTGCAGCTAAACACTAACAAGTTTATCTCAGTTTAACAAAAGAAAGAGCCTACACAGATGAGTTTTCTGTTTGATGCCGAGGTGCAGCTGCTCTCTGGTCACTGCTGAGGGGAAATTGTGTTCATACTTGAACATAGGTAGGATTACAAGGCTGATTTTTAGCCTTAAAATGTATGAAATATTGTTAAAATCCAACTCAGAATGCATGAAAAACCTTAAACCAAGTCAAATTTTCTCCATTACTAAGTTGTATATGTCTTAGATGAAATGCAGAAAAAGATTGTACTGTACAAAAGTATTTGTCAGTTGCAGAACTGTTTATTCTTGACTAACAACTCAGAATTACAATTTAAAATCTATATCCTACATGCACTGATTATCCAGTGGTTCCCAACCGCAAGGTCAGGACCCCCCCCACCCAAAGGTTCCCAAGATAAATGTGAGGGGTCAAGATGAACAAATTAGAAAGAAAAATCAATGTTTTTGTTACACCAAATTATGTTTATTTTATAAAACACTGGATACTTCTGGCCTTTAAAAATCCTTCAGATGCAACAATCTGGTTCAACTCACAACTCATATCCACATTTCTGTGACGAGGGGGCGTAAGTAGAAATTGCTTTGTTTTAAAGAGGTCACGAGCCAAAAAGGTTGGGAACAAGTGCTTTTGAACACACCACTAAACTCTGCAGGGATCTAATTTATTTTTCAGGGGAAAAAAACCTTGCAAAATCCTAAAAAGCTCTTTCCTCCATTTAAACATTAGTAAAACACTGTGATGAGAACTCAACACAAGTGTACATTTATCACTCAAGATAGGCAGTGGGCATTGGAGTACATTATGTCTTTTACAGGCCCATAGCGCCCTCTAAAGCCTAACCACTGTACAGCAATGACACTGAAGGTACATTTTTGAGTCTAATTTGCAGGTAAGGCTTTAAATGGCTAAATGAGAATGTTTTTTGTTGCAGTACCGCATGAGCCAAACAGTAGCCAAAACATGTTTTCCTGGTCTCATCTTTGGGCATAGGATTTGGGGTGATGAACAGACACTGCCTAAATAATTCAATGCAGTTGCTGTCCAAGGGAACAGTGTCAACTTGGTTATTGTCATAGGAAAGAGCAGCAGAACGCTGGTAACATGCAGAAGAGAAAAAAAAAGACAAGAGGATGGCGTTTTTACACATTCCATTCTCTTCATTTTAAACCCTGTACATCTCTTTTCATATATATATATATATATATATATATATATATATATATATATATATACACATACACACACATATACACACTTCTGTTTTATTTTCATGATTGCTTGACTTTTGCAGTACTTGCTTTTTTCTTATTTTGACTGTTATGCACTACAACACCCAAGCTAATTCCTTGTTTGTATGTAAAAACCTACTCGGCTATAAACCCGTTTCTGATTCTGATAGAGAATGAGTGCAGCTGCTCTCTCACATTTCTTGCCAAACACAAATGAGTGCTAAAAATGTAAAGGTACATTTTAGAAAGCTGCAATCATTTCCACACACTGAGGATTGTTGAAGTGGTCAAAATTCAATCCACGTGTAAAAGCCAATCAAGTCAATAAAGTACCAGTCTCAAAGCCCATTGAGGGATTTCTTTAACTGAACTCAACACTAACACCATATTTGTATTTCCATTTGACATTGTGCAAATTAGATCTTCTTTATTATTGATGATACATTATTAAACAGTTCAACTAACATGTTGCAGACAAGCAGACTAATAAAAGGCTGAGACCACAGTATGTAAATGTGAAAGTTAATCATCATAGAAGACAATGTGCAAAGAAAGTGCACCCTGAAAAATAAAGTAAGCAAAGAAAAAAGACCCATAAAGACTCAATCTTACAAACATATCAGGGTCCCTTTACAGAAACGAAGCAAAAGTAAAACAAAGCACTGTAATTTCGGTCCATGTTCACCATCTGGAGGCGACTCTGGAAACTGCACAGAAATCACTGTCTGCACCCTAGAACAACGAAAGACAACTGTATTTAATCTTTTAAAAAAGGTTCACATGATCACAACGAAAATATTAACTAAACCAAATCTTCTAGCTAGATGACATAGCTAACACAAATGAGCAAACTTAAATGACCAAACCTAAAATTTGCATCATAGCTGTGACCAAAGTATTCTACGCTATAACAAACTGTTATAAAAACCTTTTTGAGAAGTTTGGGCATCTAAATGTTCCAAATCTCAAATGAAAAAGACAGGAGCTGCTGTAGTTGAAACGGATCTGATTTTCCGTATTCTATCAATTTCTATGTACTTTGTTACGCATGTTGAACCACCAAAGTACTTCTAACAAAATGCAAATTGTTAACAGGTGCAGTTGCATTATGAGGACACAAAATACAGTGGAAAAACCATGCACACTGTGGAAGAAAAACAGACTGGGAACCTGTACACTATTATATCACACTACTATACACTACTTTATTTATTGATCTGAACATTTTTCATTTTCCAACATCTATATTGTACAAAAGAGTTTTATTACAAATGATTTGATGTGTTCCTCGTTTCAACAGAGGAGACTTCCATGAATCTTTTTGACAATCTTGGTCAAAAGGTTCCTGGCGGGACTGAACGATACCACGATCTCCTCAATCTGTTGGATCCTGCAAATACATGGAAATATCAATTATTATTGTTTGTAAGGTTTTGGAGTTTTTCTGGTCCCCCAGTGGTCAATAAATTGTGTAATGCCGCTTAAATCTTCTTAGCAACAATATCATTGTTCATTAAGTGCTTTTAAAGTTGCATTTCCCTCCACCCAAAAGCCAAGAAAGCACTACCTCACTTATTTTAAAGGTCCTAAATTAAATTTGAATTCAAACTTACGTTGTGCTTCCGATCACGTTTTTGAAGCTCTGCAACTGAAGGACGTAGAGGTGGTTGGTCAGGCTGACAGAGAAGATCACCTCAAACTTGGAAAATATCTTGAGACTGCTGAAGACAATGTGCACTCTAGAGGGAGAAAAAGAAAAAAGGATATTATAATGTAGCTTAGTTTTGAAAAATCAGTTAACCTATTAGTGACAGGTCATAAATCTTTTGTAGGGAGATCTTGAGTAAATATATATTATTATTAAGTCAATGTCCATAAGTAACATTACCTTGAGGGCCAAATTTCCCCTAATTATTGCAGACTTTAAGGCCACTTGGTCAGCTTTGTACTGGGAACAATGTCCACTCAACTTTGTCATGTTTGGGGAAAAGGTGCACAGTATCTTGTGCTTTAAATCAAGATGTGCCTCATGTTATAATCGCAGATCTAGCGATCTTTTGTGGGGAAGAGTTCTTACTGAGTGTCCACACAGCTGATGTTGAGAATATCGAGCCTTAGACCCCCCCACATTTTCAGCAGACGCAACTCCTCTCCCAGCAAACGACAGCGACTCACCACCAGGCCCACGTCACGGAGCAGCTACATACAAAAGGAGACAAAATACTTCAGCTGTAAAATGTTATTTCCACCACGGCAAGAACACAAATTCGAGACAGAATACTTAAAGATATTGAATTTCAGCTCAATATTGGCTATTTGCGTCCTTGGTTGTATGTGTGTCTGGAATGGGTCACACCTACCTTTGGAACATGTCTGCTCGTTGGATACTTCTCCACCCAGGAAGTTTCTCCCTCAATGTACTGAGAGAGCAGTTTGTGAACAAGGCAGGCATGGCACTGCGACTTCTCATCTAGTTAAACAACATGTACAGTAGTTGTTTTTACAAAGTACCAGTAACAAGAATGTCCCCTATGCTCAAAATGGCAACATTAAATGGACCCTCATTATAAAGAACTCACAGCTGCTGAGAAACTAACCCTAACTAAATATGGGTTTCTGCAGAGTTCTTCTAGTTAAATTTAAGACTTTTTAATACTATATAGAAAGCAATTTAATATCTGTTTCACGATCATACTGGCCAAAGTATTAAAGTATAACAGAAAACCAGAAGGGACAATATGGCCTACAATTATTTATTATATCACACCTTTTCAGCAGTATAACAATAATTCCTAATGCTATAATGAATTAAATGAACACAACCTGGACCCAGATAAGCGGCATAAACTGAATAGATGGATTAACCAATACATTTTTAAAAATTCATTTAAAACACACAAAAGGATTGTAAGTAACGTCTCATTTCAGAACTAACATTACTGTGGCAGGCATGAGAAAATATTTAAGGCTTTTGTAAATTAAATTTAAGACTTTTAATACCGATTAATGCCTGTTTTTGAGGAAACTGAATTCAATTCTTTTTAAGACTTTTCAAGACCTGCAGATACCTTCATATGACCACAATGACAATCTATAGAAAATGACCACTAATGACATACAACTTTTTAAAATTGTTTTCTCACCATCCATGTGACGTTTGAATGTGATGCGTGATATTTTCCTCTCAGACTGATTATCAGCATCATTCCCTTCAAAAACAAGACAAGGAAAACAGTATTTATTAAAAACAGAAAAAATAGAGCTTCAGTGTTGCTGTAAATGAAAACACAAACCAGTCTTTGCAAAACACACTTTCACCCAATGTCTGCCTAGTAAACAGACAACAATTATGTGCATAGTTTAGGTGTTGAACAATAGTTTTAATTGTAAAGCATTTACAAAAATAAAAAATCTAGCAGAAACAGTATTAATGCTGTCCACTATGTAGAAGCCTTATGAGAATATCTCACTGCTTATTCACTCTTTGGTGTCTGTTCCATCACTAAAACAACCTTACCGTTGGATTTTTCATACACCAACTGCAGATGGAGGGTATCATAGAGAAAACTGTAGACCGTGGAGTTGTCTCTCTTCTCTCCAAACTTCCATTCACTCAACCTGAAGTAAGAGATGTACAAAAAGATTTTTACTTTAACATCTTTGAGTATAAAAAACTAAAAAACAGAGCTGTGCAGTTTAATTTATTGTCAAGACTACTGACAAACATAAGATAATTCCCCTCATTCACTGACAGTTGAGGAAAGTAACAGGGAAGACACACTTTAAAAGAGTAAAATGAAAGTAGACAAGGTTCAGCATAAGCAACTTTTTGTAAACGAGGCCGTACATGTTTTAATAGCCAGTCTTATGCCTTAAGATGTGAAAACCAATTAAAATCAGAAACTGACGTATGCAGCATAGTGACGCGGCTCTCGAGGTTCCTCGTCTCCGCTTTCAGCCTGTTCAGTTTATTTGAATTCTGCTTCTTCTGCATTTCCATTTCAGATATTTGTCTGTTGCAGGAACAAAGAAAAGAATAAGAAACTATATTTATAGTACCCAAACATGAAAAAAGATGCTTATTAATATTCTCAACTCACCGGTCATTATCCGCCATAGCCTCAGTGACTTTCTGCATTTCTGTAAGTCACAATTCAATAACTTATTCAATCCAAGCACATAGAAATAAATAAATTAAATAACAAACTTCTATTACAAGTTACCTTCCTGACATGATTTCAGACCCGGCGTGTCTTCAAAGCCTTTTTCTTCAACTGCAGCAAGTTCTAAGGGAAGGGAAAAACAGCAAAGGTGTTTCACTGTCTGCTCTGCCTGTCCCTTGTAGCAACACATCGACACCAACACAGCCCCTTTTTTGGTGTTACTGTCGGTCTGAATCATTAGTCCATTCATACAGAGAAGGTGGCATTGTAAACTGGACAGCCATGAGTAACACACAGTCCCCACAGTAGCCATACCTGCTTCCAGTTCACAAATACTGTCATCCAAATGTTTTATCATCTCATCGGCTTCCTCAATTGTTCCTCTCAACCTCTGTTGCTCCTCCTGCAAAGATGAAAAATGTCAATTACCTTCAGTGCTTTCAAAACATCCCTAATGTTGTAATTCAGTGTTTCTGTGTGAAGGCTCTTACCAGACTAGCCTGCACAAGGTTCGAGTACAAGACTTCCTTCATTTCATGTGACTGAACTCTGCTCGTCTTTCTGAACAAGTTATTTCTCTCTTTTAGTTTTGCACCGAAAGATTTGAGCTGTGAATTCAAACAGAGTGAGGGTTAAGAATAAGAGCACATGCCCAATTTATACTCCTACTGCTGAATCTACATACATAGCAAAGGGCAGCAGCTAAATGAAAAAAAAAAAAATGTTCACAAGCACCCTTTTAACAAAATGGACAATTATATTGCAAATACTTATGGGTCAATCAGAAAAAGAGATAGTGAAAACACTGTCCTTTTAGAGTTCACACTCTTGAAATGACACTGCAAACATGTCACATGAACATAATCATCATGGTAACAAAGAGCAAAACTAAACAAAAACTGCAGTTTGAAATATAAAGTTCAAGTTATCCTTTAATACCTCTTTCTTTGAAGAATTTCTCATTTCTTCCCACAAAGGTCTGTTCACAATCTTCAGTGGTTTGTCCAGATCCCGCTTTCGCGCCTTCAACCTGGGAAGAGGACAATAATCGTTATTTCTAAATATATCTATATCTAAATGGAAGAAAAACCCACAAGGTTAGACGGTTAAATGCGCCAAATTAATGTATGTATACTTTTAATCTTAGTCATAAATGTGTTAATATAATCTTAAGCATACTTACCTCTCCACCTTTTCTGTGAGGTTCAGGGTGTTTGTCTCATACACCATCTGTTTAGGACGGTTGATATGCCTGTCTTTCAATAAATCCATTGGGGTGCGATCTGTGTCTGGCAAAAGCTGCAAAAACAAAATAAAAAGTCACTACATCTGGCTGTTGTTTTTCATGTATTTCTTTAATATAAACGAAGCTTAACCTACTCTGCCAGGAACGATACTTTGCCGAGGATTATGGATGACAAAGTCTATGTTGAAGAGCTTAAAGAACTCTAACACTGTAATGGTGCCATCATCGAGTTTCTGTAATCAAAACATTGAAGGCAATAAATAACTGACATGAAAAAACAAATTAGTTAATTAAATTTTAAAGATATATTTATAAAATATGTCAACATCATACCCTCTGTACATCATTGGTGTAGTCTTCAAGCTGGGATTCAAACAGGCTTTGCTTGAAAGCTGAAAAAAATAAGAATAATTTATTGTCCCGAATCTAGGGAAGCTCAATTACGTCAGGAAAACATAGCAAAATAAAATAATAATAATAATAATATACTCAACTACAATATGTGAATCCATAGCAACTTACTTGATTCAAATGTAGCTTCACATCTGATGCTGGTAGTGTGAGTGCTGTTGGAGTCGTCTGCGGTCTGTGTAGTCATGCTTGGAGCTGTAGTAATGTTACCGTCACACTCCACAACATGAGACTGTAATCCCTGGCAACAAATAAAACAAAAGGGGGAAAAACCAAAAAAAAACAACACAAAAATCAGAACAAGAAACTGTAATAATATTATATAACATATATTCTCAAATCAGTCAGTATTCAAATAAGTGAAGAGAGGTGAATTACCTATATATATATATATATATTCAGTATAATACATTTCCAGAGCTCTAATCCTATCAGAACAACAACAGTCATGCCATACTCACCAATTTTTGAGTCACTTTTGAGTACAAATACTGTTTTCATTCACATCCACTCTGCCGTTTTTCCAAGTGCGGTTAAGGTACCGTAAACACTTCCTATGTTTCAAATTAAAAGCCTACCAGGAACAAGCCAGATTATGTCCTTTGGGTCACTGGAAGGCTTTTGAGGTGGAACAACTGCACAGGAAGTTTCGAACTTAACCACAATCAAAAATGGCAAAATGGAAACGACTGGAAATAATTCGCAAATTAAAACTGCATTTCTATTAGAGAGGAATAACTCGGAGAAGCAGAGTGGTGAGCATGGCATGACTATGATTTTGTACTAATGGAACCAGTGTTGTGGAAATGTACATTACCCTGAAATTGTTAGAGCAACAGGCAAGCATGGAGGACGTTTTGAGTTTGCACTAACAGGAAATTAAAACAGGAGCACATCAGGAAACAGGGAGGCTTCTTACAAAAATATGATGAATATATTAAGAAAATTTAAGGCATATCCTCTAATATAAACCTGGTTTTCCATGCAGTTAATAAAAGGTAAAAAAAGACTCGAGCCATGATTTGAGAATTTACAGTACTCTAATTTGACTTACCATTTCAAAGTCAGCTGCCGTCTCAGTGGATGTTTTCATTCTCTTCTCATCCTCCATATTCTTTTCATCTACTGGCAAATGTCTCTTATTTCCATGAACAGCACTAATAAAGTCCTGCTCAAATACATGATCCTCTGGCTCATCCATGTTGAACTCCTGGGAAGGACTCACATTCTCAGTAGCTTTCTGAGGACTCCCTGTTTCCAGCATTTCTGACATATCTTCACAGCTACCAAGCTCTTCATCATAAATATCGCTCACATCATTGTCAAAGTTGCTCAGCTGATTAGTAACATTGACAGTGATCGTCCTTGTACGTTCTCCCACAGAATTCACCTTCTTTGGATCGTCTGGTTTGCTTCTTTGGGGGAGTTTTGGCTTAAAGCCACCCACTGATAGTCTTGACATAAATTGTTTAATCTTCAAGTTGAAAGGAGTTGTAGAGGGTTGTTCTTCTTGCATATGACATTGAGCTTGTGTATTTTCTTCAGTGTTTACTAAACCCATTTCGAGTTCAGGCTCCATTACAGGCAGGGATTTGGTTTTGTCTTGTGAGTTTTTGTCCAT
Source organism: Maccullochella peelii (assembly GCA_002120245.1). NCBI lineage: Eukaryota > Metazoa > Chordata > Actinopteri > Centrarchiformes > Percichthyidae > Maccullochella > Maccullochella peelii. The sequence goes on from LKNJ01000970.1 coordinate 37,572, forward strand.
GTCGTGTTCCAGCTCAGACAAAGGTGCTGTGCAGCTGTCCATGGCAACAGTATCAGGAGCTGTATTTATCATGTGGCTCAAACGACTTAATTTTGAGTGAAGATCGGCTAAACTCTTTCGTCTAGACTTTCGTGAAGGAACTGTATCAACTTCATGGTCAACAGCACTGGGTGAACAAGTTTGATTTCTTGGTTCGGGTTCCTCCCTGGTGTCAGTTTCATTTGAGTCAAGAGAATCTGGACGGTTTGTCATTTCCACGCCATCAGGGCTGGATGATCCCAGGGCTTCATTGCTCTGTTGTGAAGTCCCCTCTGCTTTCTTCAAATTGTCAGAATTGGGGTATAAGTCCGGCATGGAAGAAAGGCATTGAGGTGGCTCATCTGTACATGTTTGTCCTAAAATGTGGCCTGTTTGAGCTTTAGTCATATCCATGCTTACATCGTCCTCTGGACAGTCTGTCATGGTTTTATTTACTGGCTTCTGCATGACAGCTGAAACAAAACCTGGAGCTTCATTTTCAGTATCCACATCAGGCTTCTGTGTTTTAAGTTGGTCCAGGAAGCCATTTGTGTCAACAGTTTCTTGAGGGGACGGTGCAGCAGGAGCCACAGCTTTGGTGATCACAGGATTAACCCAGGGGCCACTCATCTTAGACAGGGAGTTTTTAAGTCCTGCATCCAAAGCATGTCCCAATGAAGATCGGTTTCTACGTGGACGACATTTCACACTTTCTCTCCTCTTCACAGACAGGGTGGATAAAATGTTAGACTCTTGGTGTGGAAGAATTGAATCTGATACTGAATTGGTGGCAATGTTTACGGTGTGACTTTGTGTCATATCCATGGCCGCATCGTTTGCAGTGAACCTCACTGTTTTCTCTGCGCAAGCAGGTAATAAGTCCACATTTTGGCATGACTGTGGCCCCAAACTGGTGGCAATGTTTACAGTGTGACTTTGTGTCACATCCATGGCTGCATCATTTGCGGTGAACCTCACTGTTTTCTCTCCGCAAGCAGGTAAAAAGTCCACATTTTGACATGACTGTGGTCTCAAATTTGTGGCAATGTTTACAGTGTGACTTTGTGTCATATCCATGGCCGCATTGTTTGCAGTAAACCTCACTGTTTTCTCTCTGCACTCATCTTCAGCATCAAACTTGACCTGAGGGAGACAGTCATAAAAAGCGTGTTAGTTATTTCATTTCACAATTAAAAATATTTTACTATCCCAGTGTCACCATCCATAAAAAAAAAAAGTCTGCTACCCCTTTCTAAAGCAAAGAAAATAGTACAATCACTGTGGTTCTTTATACCTCAACATATGTGTTTATTTTAAGAGATGTGAATCAATACCACTAGGGTTGGGTTGTGATTGAAAAGAACTAGTTTGTATGAAGTGTTTATAGCTGTTCCGAACTGTCCCACTGGAAGGCAGCATGAGAACCCATCATGATAGAGAGGGGCGAGATGTTTGAATATGGGGATAACATTTTCAGATAGTGTTTCCTGGAAGATATTTACAGTGTTGCACTTGGTTGTTCACATGAAAAGTGACAGAAATGGTTGTGACAAGAATGAAAAAAAGAGAGCTAGAGAGAGAAGTTCACCATGGCTCTTTTCTCACCTCCACACAGCTGTCCAATAACTGTGTGAAGTGGGTGTGACTGTCAAATTGTCGGTTTCGGAAAATAACAGAAAACGTCGGAGAAATACAGTATTTAAAGCATTAATTAAAGTATTACGTTTTTTTAATGGCCACTGAAGCAGCGGATCAAGATGAAAACATCGACATATTATTAACTTAGAAAGTTGTTATGGTGACCATGTTAGAAAAACAATGACCTATTTACACATCCAGCAGCTCTGGGGCAATATTAGCATTCATTTGGAGTTGTGTTTCTGGCCACCTGACAAATGTAAGTCTAAAATTCACTCTCCTTTTAGCTCTGTTTTGGTTTCTACAAACTATCTGTCTCTTTAGCTTCATTGGGTCAGAGCTTTTTCGCTGAAAACAACTGCCTGCTGCAGCTGGAAACAAGGTTGATGAGCATGAGACTCCCATATAGTGTAACTCTATAGAGCTATAAGCCAGAAAGCCAAAACAATGATCCCAAATGGACTAAAAGCTTCTGGGTGAGCCTGCAGAGTTAAGTAATAATTCTCTGTGGGTTCGTCACTATGATTGATCCCTGTCACATTACACAGTTAATTCATCAATTGTTCATGCAAGTAAAAAAAAACAACAACAAAAAAACAGATGAGTGCAGCTTTAATGTTACTTTAAAGATGCAGTGTTCAGGGTAAGCAGGCAGTATAGTGACTCATTCAGAAAACAAACATGAAAAAGATCAAATTAAGCAAACGTTTGAGCTCACCTGATGTCTTTGCACTTTTGTCTTTAAAGACGCAGTCAATGAGGTGTCCATACCTAAATGTAGAAATGGGAAATAAGGTAAGAAACAAGAAAACAGCCACCTGACCATAATTCCAACATTTAAAAATTATGAATCTGAATTGAAGAACTGATGTTTTTTCCTTGTTCCACACACTGGATAAAAAGAAACATTGAAATATAAAAGGGGCATCGCAAAACACATAAAAATTACAGCTTTTTAAAGCTGTACATCATAATTCACATTACCAAAATAACATTATTTATTCTGATAAAATAATGTAACATTTTTGGATCATGGTCTCATTTTCATCATTGGTCCAAAAGTTTCATTTTAGGTTGGTTAGAGGTCTCACTTCACCAAAATTTTTTGGAAGGTTTGGTGTTTCCAATCCATACCTTTTCGGCTAGATGATCCCAGAGTTTCCCTGTGCTGCTGTCGTGAAGTCATCTCGGCTTTCTCCAAATGACCACTTTGGGGGTACGTCTTTTGTGTGGGAAAAAAACACTGAAGGTCATCTGTACCTGTGATTCCTAAAATATGGCCTGTGTGAAGTTCTGTCATGTCCATGCTCACATCATCTTCTGGACAGATTGTACCTCCATTAGATGAGTCTCCAACGGTAGAGGATTGTGCAGCTGTAGGTGTCATTCTTGCGATCACGGTACCTGTACAGTTAGATGATCCCAGTGCTTCACTGTTCTTCTGTCCTGAAGTCATCTCAGCGCTCTTCAGACTTTCACAGAGGGGGTACGTGTCTTGTGTGGGAAAACGAAACTGAAAAGGATCATCTGAGCAAGTGAGTCCTATGGTGCAGCCTGTCTGAGTTTCAGTCATATCCATTCTCAAGTCATTTTCAGGACAGATTGCACCTCCATTAAATGATTCACCAAAGCTCCTGGAGGATGCTACAGGGTTACCACTGGGGGCACTTGGTTTAGAGAGACTTAGAAGGAAGTTTTTAAATCCTAGATCCAAACCATTTGCTGAAGAGCCAGACGGACCACAAGTTTCACGTTTTCTCTCCTCCAGAGATGAAGCTTTGTCCATTTTCCCCCTCAAAAAAATGTCCAGATTTTGGTTTGGAGGAGCTAATGAACCACTGGCAATGTTTGCAGTGTGACTCTGAGTCATGTCCATAAACTCATCACCTGCAGCGAACATTATTGTTTTCTCTCTGCATTCATCTTTTGTATCAAGGTTGACCTGAAGAAGAAAAGACAGTACGTTATCACATACATACTCACTAAAAATGTACTTTCATGTGTAATCTTTAATGAGCATTAAACACAACATTTTGAAAACTATACTGATGCATGATAACAGCAACTCAACTGACCATTTTCCAAAAACCTAGCACATGATTTTACAAACATGTCGTACTTTCCATACAGTCATTAGTTTCAGTTAATGTCAGTACAATGTGAAGGATTATTTTCAGACTTTGGCAAGATAGGAAATTTATTCTAACAGCAAAGTAAACTTATTAAAAACTCACCTTGTGTCCTTGATGCGAAGCAGGTAGAGAAGGATTCTTCAAGAATGCCATATCTAAATTTGGAAATTGAAATGTAATAAGATGCAATTTAAACTGTATTCAATAGTAAGTTGTGAAATAATAGCAGCATCCCCAAAACACCCAAGATGACATGGTATGTATTAAGTCAAAGCAAGAAATACATAAGTGTTGAAACATTTAGTCCATTAATTAATTAGTTAGTTAGTTGATAGAAAATTAAATACCTTTAGGGTTGAATGATGCCAGTGTTTTACTGCTCTGCTGTTGTTTGGTCTTCTCCACTGTCTGTGACACTCTGTTGTCAAAGTGGGAGTACATTTCTTGTGTGGGAAAAAGACACTGGAAGGGATCATCATCATCATCATCATCAGCGAATCCCTGAATGCGGCCTGTCTGAGCTTCAGTCATATCCATGCTTACATCATCCTCTGGATAGAGGGCACTTCCATAAGATGATTCACCAGTCTTCCTGGATGAAGTTAGGGACTTCTCCAACATATCTGAGACAGAAGTTGGAGCTTGATTTTCTTTATCAACATCAGGCCTTTTTGTTTTAATCTGGGCCAGGGAGCTGTTTGTTTCTGCAGAGGATGCTCCAGCAGGAGGCGTCATTCTTGTGATCACAGGATTAACGCTGGGGCCACTTGGTTTAGAGAGACTTTCAAGGAAGTTTTTGAATACAGGATCCAAACAATCCATGTTTCTGCTAGTGGGTAGTGATGTTGACCCACTCATCATGTTCAAAGTATGACTTAGGGTCATATCCATGGATCCATCGTCGGCAGTGAAGATCACTGTTTTCTCTCTGCTAGTGGGTAAAATGTCATAGTTTTGGAGGGAAAAATCTGCAAGTAATTCTGCATCACCGGCAATGTTTATAGTGTGACTGTGGGTCATGTCCATGAATGCATCATCTGTGGAAAACATCACAGTTTTCTCTCCAAAGTCAGCCCTAGTATCAAAGTTGACCTGGTGAAGATAAGTAGCTTATGTCAATGAACGGTCACTAAATATCAAGTTTTACATGAAAACCTCTGATAAACATTATGATGAGACATTATAATAATATAATTATAAGAAAGCAATTAAACCATTTGGTGGCTGTGACAGTAGTAAGAAACACAACATTCATAAAACAGCAGAGTGACTTCAAGCTCACCATATCCATTTGTTGAGAAGCATGTAGAGGAGCATTCAATAGGGTCTCCATTCCTAAATTTGAAGACTTCAACTTAGTAAGAGTCATCTTACACTGTAACAGATAATGTGAGTACTTGGTAATAGGTTGTTTGAAGTTGAAGAATTAATATCCCTACCTGCAATTTGTTGAATCCCATCTTCAGTGACAGTCACCTGGGCCCTTATGAAAGAAAACACGCAATGTTTATGTTGTTAAGACAGAAACATTTGACTGGTTTGGTGAGACTGCAAGTGATAATCATCTGAAATACAAAGGATCAAGTCACCTTACCCATTTTGTGTGGCTGCCGCTGCTGTGGAAAAACACAGGACAAATATTACAATTTAATAAAATAAAAATCACATACTTATACATACTTACTTGTTGTTATATTACATGCTTACTTGCTATTAACTGTTGTAAAGGACTTCGGGCAGGAGAGGCATTTTTTACATCCCTATAAAGATAAAATACTGATTAGGTTGAAATGTCAGTGTCCTTGTGGAAAATTAAGCCTGACTTTTTTTTTTGTAGAGTCTCACTTTGCAAACAGGAGAACATCGTTGGCAGGTGCAAAACTGACTCTTCTTGAATTCCTCTTTTCCACCGGTTTGGCACACTCCACCTTAGTAAAAATAAATGTCACTTTAATTACTACCAAAATCCACAATTTTACATATAAACACAGTCAGGTAAAAGTCTTAAATCAAGCAATCAATTTACCACATTTTCCTGTTGCTCTGGGTCAGGGAATCTGAGTGATTTCCGTGGTGCTTTCAAAATCTGAAAATGATAAATTGCAGATGATAAGGGTCAGGCAATGACTTTTTCATAAAAAAGTAAAAAGTATATATACTTTGTTCATTAAAATTATTTGTAGCACTGACCGAAGAAATGCGCCGCTTGGAGAATCCACTGCATTCACTATAACACAAAACATGAAACACAGTACTCAGCTCTGGTGTGTGTGCATGTGGGGTGCTTATTATTACATACAATGTGAATACAGTCCTATCACACCTTTAGGTAGTGTGTAGACTGTTGCTTAGAGGTTCAGGCACAAAACACACATGGCTGCTTTCTCTCAATAACCAACTTTTCACTCACTCATTCTTGGCAGGATCCAGAGGCTCCATTTTCAACTGTGAATAAATAAAAAAAAGTGCTTGTTACACAGTTTGTGTAGTATATGATTAAATTTAAGTTGATATGGCATAGACTTTTCAGTGATATATATGCTACATTTTACTGACTTTTTATTGGCGTACATAATGAATGACTAGCTGGAGCATTAAATAAATAACCATAAATAAATAAATAAATAAATCAGCAGCAACAGTATAGCAAACTGATGTGTCAGGTTGACAATGAGTGCTCTTCAGAAGCCATAATAAGCTTGCTAAGTGATAAGTGTGAAAAATGAAATGACTTCCATGGCATGAAAATAGACTAAGAAGTGTCCGTCATCCAATTTCTGTTAAGAAAGGTCGTGGAAATGTGGGACTGGATGGACATGCTTTTCTATACGAACGCTTAAGATTTTAACTTAATAATCAGCTACGTATTTGCACAATAATTGATGCTATTAACACAGAGCTGAAATGATCAGATAAGTGCGACGTTTGCTGGGTAACGTTATGGATTTCCCATTTGTCAACAAACGCTGACGTTACCTGTTCCATTCCACCGCAAAATACATTTTCCTCAAAATCTTAAATAAGTTTCCATTCCTCTTCATTCATTACATTAAACAAACTGATGATTACTGACCTCGTTAGCAAAAATAAAAACACTGATTTAAGTGCACTTATTTATATTAGTTAACTATGCTAACGTTCGTGTTCGCGTGACATCCACAATGTGAACAAGAAAAGAACTGAACACCAAAGAAACATTATAGCGCATACCTTGTAGTTGTTATGAGCTAATTCCTCCTCGGATACGGTTGTGTTATTACCGGTAAACTAACTTAAAATTGTTTTCATGTCGCTTATTTTTAGCTGGGTCGATGTGCCAACCTGCAAACAGTAGCTAACGTCAACGAACCTCGACGCTAACGTCTCGAGTTTTGAATTTAGCCGCCTCCGCGCATGCGCAATACAATCTAGCCTACAGGAGTTCCTCTGCTTATTTTGGTTAATACAGTAGAGTTAACTCGTCAAAAGATTGCTCATAAAACTGTGTATAACGTTTGGTTCGAATTAATCAAGAAATGTAAACCGTCTGACGACCAGAAATAGCGAAAAGTACTTTTATCTATACAGGAAATAACGTAAACAAACCGGAACTGACCATAGAGGGCGGGACGTTTTGAATTCGTGCGGCTCAGTTTTGACAAGATAACGTACACATAAAGGTAGGCATTGATGTTGTGTTATTGAGCCATGTCACATATATTAGTATTTTTAACTTATGTTGAACGTTTACCTTGCACCTAAGCTAAGCTAACTAGACGCTTGTTATGTTACTTTTTTGAAGTCCTTGTTGTATTTGGGAAATCGCACCAAACTCCATTCAAAATCTGTCCATTTTTATATTTCGCGTAATAATAAATATATGGGGTCTGGTAATGCATAATTTAGCTATTGAATCTTTAGAATACATGTAAACAGAACCTGATGTCCGGAACAGACTAAACGTGGTTAATCAGATTATCTTGTCTTCATACAGGTACCTTTCTCATTGCTGGCATTGTATTCATTGCAGATAGAGTAATGTCTTCAAAAATCCCAAGAGGTGAGCAGAATTAACTATTTTTGCACTTTGCTATTTTAATTTTATAAAGTCAAACAACGCTGATGTCTGATTAACAATCTTATGTGTTTTCCAGGTCATAAACTTGAATCCAGAGACACAGCAACTGTATCTGCAACAGCAACTGCTGCCCAAAAATCAGATGGTATCCTTAAATCTCAAAAAGAAAATGTGCCACGGTAAGAAATTGCGAATTAACACTATTAAGAGTAAAAACTGCATATATTACGACTTGTAAGTATGCGGTAAACTATGGCAGAGACCCCTAAGTAACCTACCTAGGCGGCATGTAAGGCCAATCTGGTTTGCTTCTTATCAAACATTGTGGCACTGAATAGGTTGATAAAGATGACTTAAACACCCCACTCCACACAACTCCTCTGCCACAGGTAGACAGAATCATGGGAAACACTGCCGTCAGGAAGTTACAAATCAAAACATTTTAGTCTTGAACCTTTCTCCAGAAGGGTAAGGGGATGAGTGGAAGAAATGGGAGTCAGAACTTAGAGTGAAATACAAAGTGTAAGCATCCACATCATAAAGTGTGTGAGTGCTCCATCCTTTGGTGTAAAGCATCACAAACCCCTGATTCCTTCCAGGCTCCATATGCTTGCTTCACAGCGATTGAATTGAAATGTTTTCACTTTTGTCTTACAGAAAAAATGTTGTTCCTAAAGTTCACAAGGGGTAAGTCATACATTATATTGCATATCCTGAACATGCAGTTGGCTTCAGCCTTTTTTTCACAACTTTGTGTTGCACCTTTCCATAGGGTCTCCACCAGGTATGGGCAACACGCAGAGCTCAAGGAGCAAAATCAGCATTTGATGGCTACCAATGAGGAGCTGCAGAAAAACCTCACAGACACACAGGTGCAAGAAGCGATTTTAATGAAGTACTTGTAGGAGTGTAACATAACTGAGTACTTGTATTTATACTTTAAGTGTTATTTATGAATACATCGGTTAGGCTCCTGGTAGAATGCATGTCACTTGTCTGTTGTCAGATGCAGTTGTACAACATTTATTTCTTTTCTTTCACTTTATGCTATTAGTATCTTTGTTGCTTTGCTAACGTCCTTGTTATATTGCAGCAAAGAGTAGCTGAGTTGGAGCTGCAGTTCAGTGACCTTGAAAAGGAGAATGCAGAGGTACAGAAAAACCTGAAGGACTGCCATGTTCTCCTAGTTGCAGCCAAAATGGACCCAGGTGAAAATTTAACCCCATTTTCAAAATGTGTTTTTATAAGCCTAATTTCTGTTATTGCTTGATAGAAAATAACATAACTCTAATCTCTTTAATTCTTAGTTTTAGGAGAAAGGGTTGGAGAAGCTGCAAGACAAAATGAAGATCAAAGAAAAGAAGTCATGGTTTATATATTTTATTTCAGTTTACTTGGTGTTATATGCACAGTCATGTTTTATTTTCCATATGCTTTATCAAACTTCAAATCAAAGCGCATTTGAATCAAACTCACACAAATAACTACAAACTGCAAAATAGGTGAAATTAGAGTAGAAACATGCACTTATTAATTTGTTCAAAAAAAAAAATAATATATATATATATATATAAATTCCAGTGTACACTATACTTAAAGGGTTATAGGCTTTTGGCTGTCATGGGCGGCGCCATCTAGTAAACACAACTTCTATTGTCTCTATTTCAGAGTGTCTCCACACACCTGCTGCATGAATTAAAAGCATTTGGAGACATTGCATCACAGCAACGTGCTCGGCTAGAGGTGAGTAAAACGTTCGTATTGACCTATGTAACTTTGTTGTAACTATGCAACTTATTTGTTGTAACTGATTTAAGGGATGGTTGGAGTGTATTTTAAATGTTCCTCATTTTACACACTTATAGGAAATCGAAACAACAATGACAGAACTCGCTAAAGAACGGGAACATATGATGCAGGAAAGGGGGACATTTTCCCTGGAGGCTGCTGAAATGGAAAAAGCTCTCGAAGAGGCAGAAGCTCTCTTGTTGTAAAAGTGTACAATAATAAATGTGTATATTGATGCATAATGTTTGTTTTAATGTTAGTGTGACTGAAACTGAATAAAGGGTTCTTATTTCCTCATGTTCCTTATCTCTCTTCATATTTCAGACAGTCAAAACTAGCTTTTACACGCAGCAAGTTCTTATGGGTCGAACAGGAATGTACAATATTTTAGTAACATCATTTACATGTTTGAGAGGAAACTTTATTTTACCATCTCCACAACTGAAGATGTTTTGTATATAGGTTGGAGATCAGAGGTGCCTGAAAATGTAATTTAGAAAAAAGTAAAACTTGATAATTAAGCATTCAAATGCTTCAGGTTAAATATTTTGGTATATTTTCCATCAAAAAATCAGCCAGAAATAATTACATTTCATTATTGCATTAAAGAAATGTCTCAAAGTGATTCATTTAACAGCATTAAACATACAACCTTTTCTGATCCTCACTGAATAAAATTGTGCAAACCAAAATTCTGGTCCTAAGATAAAATAAACAATGTAGTATTAAAGCTATTTTCCTGTACACTAATAACTATTAATGAATATGTCAGGAAAGGAAATTCCTGTTACAGTGTCATACATCAGTACACTTTCCAGTTAATTCTTTGTACTTGTAGTCTGTACTTCAAGCTGACCATGACCTCTTTACAGCAATGGAATGTAAAGTACATTTACTCAAGCACTGTATTTTAGTACAATTTTGAGGTACTTGTACTTGAGTATTTCCATTTTATGTTACTTTATACTTCTGCTCCACTACATTGTGGAAACCAATATTGTACTTTTTAACTCCACTACATTTATTTAACAACATTAGTTAGTAGTTACTTTGCAGATTTAGATTATTAAGACAAACTATGAATCAACTAATAAATTATGATATATTATTATGGATTAAGCTACCCAGAAGTATATAAAGTAGTTCCTCACTTTTACCATCTGCAACATTAATGCTTACACATGAATGCATCACTAATTATAATCCAGTGATATTATATATATATTGTTCTGAAATGAGCCATTCTGCATAATGAGTACGTTTACTTTTGGTACTTGAACTATTTAGATGCCACTACTTATGTACTTTTACTGAAGTAAGATTTTGAATGCAGGACTTTTACTTTTTACACTGTGGTATTGTTACTTTTACTTAAGTAAAAGATCTTGATTACTTCTTCCTCCACTACCTCTTCATCGCTCTTTAGTCCCCATTCGCCTTCCGAGGATTTATTTTTGGCCTGGCGGGTCGGTGTAGGGGTTCTCGAAGCTGTCCAGGCTGGTTTTAAGAGTGCTGGTGGTGCTCACGTTTTTGAAGTTTTTATGATCATTCTCGCCACCGTTTATCTCTCCTGAGTGGCTGGTGTTGTAGTAGTAGATGAACAGGAAGAAACCTGCCCGGGCAAAGAAAGATGGTCACTCATAAGGACAAGTTGAGACTATGAAATTTAATGTATTTTTAGTTTATCCCTACTTCATTGCTCACGTAATACCAAGGTGGGATTTATTTTCACAGTCATCCATCCTTTTACTCCCATAGAATATGCTGCTTCAGTTTGCCTTTCAGGTTTTAATGCTTCAATGGTACACAAGTCTGATTTGAGTTGAATAAAGTCAAATAAGTGAAATTTGAGTATGTGTTATTATTGTGATTGGGGGAGGGGGAATAGTATTGTAATAACCACTGAATGTATCTGCTTTGGTAGAACCATCAAATGTTTTTTTGTTTTTTTGCACTGAACAAGTATTATGCATTGGTCCCCCGTTAGCTAAACATACATGAATTGATTTTTTTTATCACTTGGGGGCAGTTAAATGAGCTGTAAACACAACATTGACATATTATCATTTTATAAAGTTGATATTGCAAACGTGTTAGCAAACAGTTGCCTATTGACACATCCAGCAGACATGGAGCAACATTATCATTCATTTGGAGTCGTGTCTCTGGCTACCTGGTGGATTAAGTCCAATATTCACTCTCTTTTAGCTCTTTTTTGGTCTCCACCAACTCCTGAGGGAAATATCTGGTTCTTTAGCTGCGAAATGCTCCACTTATGTTCACCAGCTAGTCGCTGTACAGTTATTTTTTGTTCACTTCTATTCATCTGTTGTTAAAAAGTATTAATTAAAGCAGCTTTATCCTGTGAGTAGAGTAGTAAAAACCTACCTACATGAGCAGTGAGCATTAAATAGGATTAAATGTAAAAATGTAACAAAGAAATACATTTAAAGATTATTATTTAGAAGTGCTGGATCACTTCCAAGCTGACCACAGTTGTGGATACCTTGGAAAGAATTGAGGACCGTGAAAATGTAGTAGGCAGGGATCAGGAGGACACCGTAGGCAAAGAAGGCAAAACCCCATGTGATACCCAGGATGCAACACAGTCCCAGGACGGTTATAATACTTTGGCCATTTCTGCTAATTTGCACGTTGCCTGCTTTGGTTCTCTTGAGACAAAAGAGCCAGGACAGTATGATGATGAAGGTAGTGAAGGTGAAGAGGAAGACCAACACATAGTAGCCAATGTTGACAATGTAGTGGGTGTCACTGGCTGTTATCCAGCACCTTGGAACAGATAGACATGTCAGTAAAGGAAAGGAAGCTTGGCTCTATTGTATGATTCTGTATATTAAATGGACAATCCACAGACTTTAAAATTATTTTGATAACTCACATGACCACGTTGTTTTCAGTGTCATTAGTGTGGATGACTTGTTCACCATATTTTCCTAAGACGAGCAGGACAATAACAACTACACCCGGTAGTACTGGAAATGGAGAAGAAAAATTAACGAGGCTAACCACTGAATTGCAGAAGTCATGTCCATGATCAGGTCACACAACAGAAAATTATGACGTGTACTCACCCCAAGTGGTAATGGAGACTTTGAGCATGTAGTGACGGATTACAATTTTGCCCCCCATGCCCAGCTGCAGGCAGAGGTGGAAGGCCTGCACAGCAAACCAAGAGAAAGTGGCCAACATAAAGTAGTGCATGACAGCCGCCATGATCTTACAGCCCACAGGGCTCTTCAGTTTCGCCACATAGTTGTTGATCAGGAAAGTGAAGTTAAGCAGGAGCATGGCTGACACCAGGTGGATGAGAATCCTTGTGGATTTACTGGCCTTGATCTTCCTGTGAGGAGTGATGAACAGAGAAGTCATATTATGGTCGGTTTTTCTTTTGGGTGCCCATAACTTCATGATTGCTAATAGACATCATCATTATTTTTTATGATTTTATTATTTTGGTGAAGGAGTTAAATGTATTTTCAATAAATGATGATGATATGTGGCTCTGAACATTGTTTAACTAATATATCTAGCAAAAATGCCAAACATTCACTGGTTTTAGCTTCTCAAAAATGATAATTTGCTTCTTTTCTCAGTTTTACATCATTGTAAATTGAGGGCCTTTGGTTTATGGTGAGGATGGAGAAGCCTAAAACAAAGCATTCAGATGAGATTCACAGTGGTGGAATATAACTATAACTAACATTTACTCAGGTACTGTACTTAAGTACAAATTTGAGGTATTTGTACTTGATTATTTCCATTTCATGACACTTCTACTTCAACTCCACCACTCACCTACATTTATCTGACGGCTGTAGTTACTACTTACTTTACAAATCAAGATTTTACATTCAAAACAAATGAACTTTTAAAATATGATGCTATGTGAAAAAATTTAACGATAAGTTGATTAAATATGAAAACAAACGATTAATCAGCAACTGTTTTGATAACTGATAAATTGTTGTTTTTCATGCAAATATGCGAAAGAGTTCATGTTTTCAGCTTCTCGTCTCGCTTCCTCGTCTTAAATTACAGTAAACTGAATCATTTTGAGGTTTGGACTGTTGGTTGGACAAAACAAGACATTTGAAGGCGTCACTTTGAGTTCTGGGTAATTGTGACGGGCATTTCTCACAATTTTCTTACATTTTACAAACAATAACAAACAATAGATGGTCTACTTAAAACTTAGGTAATATATATTGGTCATATAAATATATATATATATTCACTTCTTTGGTCTCTAAACAAAGGTATATATTCCTGTGACTATTGTCACGGTTCTCCCGTGCCTCCTATTGTTTCTATCGGCTGGCGTCCTCTCCGCTCAGCCTCCACACCAGCCCCACTCCCGGGTCTCCCCCCCCCAAGCCTATGCCTTCCCTAGCCCATTTATCCCCTGCACCCGAATAAAACCATTTAAACCTCCACCCATTGAGTTTGGTGTCTTGCGCCTGGGTCCGACAACCGTCCCCGCTCCTAACAACTATACAAGGTTACAAAACGGTCAAATGGGATGTTGTTTTATTTTCATAAGGCTTGTATCAGGTACAGTTATTTCCATAGCACTCCCACAATGAAGCTACTATTCAACATTCTCATTTTCCTACTGCAAATTTTGGCATTTTGGCCACAGTGTTCTGCTGTCCTGGAAAGTGGGCTTATTTACATGGACTTTCACCACATTAACCTCTGTGGAACAACACAACTAATGAGATGTTTTTTTTTGGTGTACTTGTATTACCTTAATGTTTTATGCTATTGCACTCTTTGATGCCTGTTTTTTACTTTATAAATAGTTAGGTTAAAGACTTAAGCACCTTTGTGTCAGTGATTTGGAATATAAATGTTCTTTGTCATCTCTTTTTATTTGTCATCTCTGTTTCTACTAATTGGGATTGAAACCAAGATGTCGCTCTAATTCTTTTTTGTACAGAAAAGATCTCAGTATGTATGGAAACATAATGAGAAAACCTAGCAGGCAAATCCCCTGAATACTCATATCTCTACATGACCTCAGTATTTTTGGGGGGTTTTAACAACCTGGGCGAAAGATGGTTTACATTCTGCAGTTAACACATATTACTTAGGCCAAATCAAGTATTTTTACTAGTATATTCAAATTTGACTAATTTTAGGCCAACAAAGATAAATTACTTATTATATATATAATAAGCAGTAATAATATATATTGTTACTACTTGTGTGAAGAAGGCTTTGGTATAGCAGTTATACCTGTATTTTGGAAAATAATGGTAATAATGGTTTAATCTGAAACTAATTATAGAGACAAAGTTCTGTTATCATTACCTCAGAAGGAAGTGCATGAAGAGGACTATGCTGAGGAAGAACATGGACAAGCCACAGCCAATTTGGGTGATGATGGTGAGGTTTTTCAGGTCAGAAGTAGAAATGGTTTCATTAGGAGGAGCCTGCAAAGAGCAAGAATTAAACACTTTTAAGTACTTAGAACTCAAAGGAGTTTATGATGAACTCCACTGCAATCAGCTAAGATGGTCATACAGTGGAGTGTCCACACATTCGTATTCCACTGGGAATGTATATCATGAAAATATTACAGAAGAGGTAAAACACACCATTAAGATAGCAAAAAATGTCAAATGCGAACACTGGCATGTAATGTTGTCTTCATGTTTTATTGTCAGACATCCGTCACCAGTCCAGTTTGGTCGGCTTCCTAAAAGACAAGAACAGAGCATGCAAACAGTGCAGAGCTGAAACTGGAGGGTTCATAGGTGCATTTGAGTGAGGAACGACAAGAAGGCTTAAGCAACGCTCCAGCCAGTCAGGTTTACTCCAGTTTGCATCAATGTCACCCAGAATTTAGCTTGTTAGATGCTTTGGTACTCCTGAGAGTAGTACATTTCAGAATAGTCATTTGATTTTAACTTTTGTTTTCTATAAAATTATTTCAAACATGAAAAATGCTGAAAAATCCCACAGCAAAGATTGTGTGTTTCCAGACAAATTGAAGCATCGCATTAGGCTTTGTTTACCTCAGTGTGTGCAGACTAACCAGCAAAGCTTGATTACATTTTTTGCAGTGCTCCTCCAATACACAGATAGCCAGATAGAAATGTAATGTGACTGCTTCAGTTTTTTCCTCATACCATTAATTCACAGCTGTAATGGGATATAGCGCATTACATCCCACAAGAGTTCTTTCTTGAATAAATATCATCAGAAATGGAAATAATATGCCTTTTTCACAGCACACATTTTGTCTTGTCACAGCAGGAAAAGAACACATGTAACTAATACCATTAATGATGGTTCTGTCCCATTTAAGTGTCCCAATAATGGTGCCTATATGCTGTATATCGTACACATTTATAGGCTTTTTTCACAGCAGACGTTTTGACTTGTCATAGTAGGAAAAGCACAGCAGACAACAGGACCCTGAAACTTCATTAAATTTATTATTTACACCTGTACTTTTCTTACTGTGACATGTCAGAATGTCTTGTGTGAAAAAGGCTTATCACACCAGCTCGCCAGTGTACTATTCATCTATTCATGTCCTATTTTAATCTGCTTTAATTAGGGGTCGTAGCAGCAGTCACATTGTGGGATTTTGGTCCTAAAAGTCATCGTTAATGTTATCAATTACACTTGTGTCAAAACGTCTTACTGTGAAAAAATGTCTCTTCTAGGCTTCAGAGAAGCAACATTTTGTTACACAGCAACTTTAATTTGCATGTAACACACTGAATGGCAAATAAATGATAGCGAGACAGAGATGGTGAAGAGCTTATCCAAAATGTTATCTTGCATTTTTTCTATCATATTATATCTTACATCAACATGCAAATTAGCAAGCGCGATAAATACCTTCACCATTCCATGACTGACAAGATGGAGATCCTTCCTTTAAAGAAAACAACAGAACCGGATTCAAATTATGCTTTTGGATGGCAAACAAACTCAATGAAGTACAAATAATAAACATTTGATGATTCACTTACGTATTTTATATTCCGAAAATGTAATGATATTTTGTCTGTGAGATTGGTGATATTGGCTCCCATTTCCACTGCTAAAACCTCATTACCTAAAACAGTGCTGTTCATCTCATCCTGAAAAAATGGAACAAAATAGTAACATCATCATGATATGTAAGGTGTATCTACAGTATCACTGAAGGTGAAACTGAGATATTTTTTCTTACCTTAACCAGATTGGTGAATCGGAGAACAACTGCAAATGGTACACTAATGTTCATACTGACAGCTTTTTCAAATGCTTCTTTAGACACTGTGACAGATCTTGAAAATGCATCCAGACTATCTTTGTTTTCTATAATCTGCAAGGAAGAGCATAACATGTGTGTTGTCAAAATTGTGTACAGTGCAGTTTTAATGTCTAAAGAATTACGCAACTATTCACTTTAACTACGTCCAATTATAATCCAGCAAATTACTTTGTGACTTGTTTTTAAAGATCTACATCTTGGTAAACGTGGTAAAGTGTGCTGGTACACAGGTTAGAGAAGTTGGAAAGAACTGAGGGACGAACTAACACATTGTTGGTTTTGATCTTTTCGTGTGATATGTTGGCACTAAGGAAAATATTGAATAAGACCAGCCTTATACATCAAGTTGCTGTTTAAATACTTCAGTATATGCGTTAAGTAGCTCCCTAGTTAACACATACACATGAGATTAGTTATGATCCTTTCACCTCACTCTTGGAAAGAAAGCAAATAAAAACAGTATTTCCCAAAATGTTGAACAAGTCCTTCATTTACACCACTATAAATTATTTCCAAATGAGTGACAGGACGTCTGGATGTCATATCCTAAAAGTTTATATTGACCACTTAATTCATCACTCTCAAGTTAGCAGGTGGCTGAGATAATCATCTCATAAAAACACATACTGTTATTCTGAAGTCTGTACACTGTTACTCTGTTGACATAGCACATGTATGAAGGTCAAATAAAAGTAATGCACCCACACTCATGCTGTCATTTGGAGACGCATAAGCGAAGGAGACTTCGTTTACATCCGCTGGGTCCGTTTCTCTGACTAAGATACCCATGACTCCTTCTCCCAAAGTCAATGCAGCTGAAGACCCGTTGATGGAGGCGGCGAGGTTGGCCATGTTGTTCATAACTCCACTGTTAACAGATGGAAGGATATTCATGCCTTATAGATGAGGTAGCATGCATGCAACTCTGTAATCAGTACTTTAATATGTTTTGAAATTAAATTAAATAAAAAATAATTGTTTTTAAGGTCAAACCCTGAATAGATACATTACTCTGGTAACGTAACACATTTTCCCTGTTACAATTTCAATGTTTAAAGTAATAGTTTGAGTTAGATGAGAAGACCAAAACCACTCCCATGTCTGTGCGTTAAGTACAGAGTTGGAGCATGGAGGTGATTATCTTAGATTAGCTCAAAGACTAAAAGCAGGGGGAAACAGCTAGCCTAGCACTGCCCAAATGAGGTCTCTGGGCAAATTGTCATTTTTGTATTTCTGTTAATTAGTGAGCGTTAGAGGTGTTAGAAGGCAGATTTTTAAACTTTGCACAGAACCAGGCTAGCTGTTTCCACCTGCTTCCAATCTTCATGCTAAACTAAGTTAATCACCTCCCCGCTCAAGCTCCACAGTGGTATTAATTTTCTCATCTCACTTTCAGAAAGAAAGTGAATAGTTTAGTTTAGTTTAGTTTAGTACATTTATTTGTCAGGGACCATGTACAAAAAACATTAATCTCACACACATATTTCCTAAAATGTCTAACTATTAAAAACCTTTAACCTTTAATAAATTAATGGAGTATGTCTTACGCAGCTTGGGCAGCGTCGACTTCTTGTCCTTTTCCAATTTTTAATGTTACATTGAACTTTTTGAGATCACTAGGACGAAGTTCATTGTCAGGCTTTTTCACTGGATTATTACAGTCAAGGCAGCTTTTGCTTGTTGCTGTTATGTTGATGAAGTACTTGTCGCTGACGTTTCCATCTGAAAGGAAGGGACATCTAGTTTTATCTCAAGCATTAGCTAGCATTTTTGACAACTTGAAAACATTTCACTCCTGTCAGTTTAATTCATTAGGTTCCACTTCCCTTCACTAGATCAAACATCTGTAAGGTACAGTAGTACGTAACAGTTAAAGCCAGTGTCTACAGCGTGATTAACATGTTGTACATTATATTGCACACTTATTACTATCAGCAAAAAAGCCAGAAATTATAGAAATGTGGAGAGCTGCAGAAGCAACATTTACACATGATATTTTTTTCTCTGAAGGGAACTTACCAAAGTTGCAGGATTTTTCATTATAAGTAGATTGTGTACATATGGACGCTGTATCCAAACATCTAACCTGGCAAGATCCTATTAATGGAAACACTGTCAGAATCTAGTAGGCTACCCATCCACAGCAAAGAAGAAACATAAGCCAAGTGGGACAAAGCTATTGAGGCATACAACTTCATAAAGTAGACATCTAAAATTATTTAACTATGTCTTTGATATTACTCATTTGAGTGAATTAAATTGGTGAACTAAGAGTAGCTGACTCTATGAGGGGAGGGAAAAAAGTGAATTCTTCTAAATTGTTTAATTAATATTTAATAACATAATTAACAGAGACTTGATTTATCATAGCAAATTTCCAATTTTTAAGTTTAGTGCAAATGTATTTATATTTTATTAGCTGTGTTTTTGTCATTTAATTTATACAGACTGAAGTGTCAAAAGAAATCGGCTTACCTGTGACAATGTGATTGAAGACACACGTTGAACCTGGATTATGAGAGAAATTTGCATTTACAAAAACAAATCATCAGCTTTTATGTTTGTATCTTTTATCTTTGTATCTCTAAAGAAGAACTGATGTTTTCCATTTTTAAGGGGCCTGTTCACCCAAATCACACACACACTTACACACACACACAAACACACATATTTTCCAACTTTCCTTTCATCTGCCCTGGTGCACTGGGTAATACATATAGTAAAGGTGAATAGAATTTAATTTTGTGGTGCACATGACATTTAAAAATGACACTGGAAAATGTAAAATACAGTTATGTAATATCACCTGTGAGGCCAGATACTGTGGCGTTGCACATGTTCCCTTGCAGGACATACAGACTCAATTTTTGGTTAATATACCATTTTGAAATCTGCAGTAGATCAGCGCCATCCTTTTCCTCCATTAAAGGCCACTGTTTATTCCCTGTTTCTGTTATTTGAAAACAGAAATACAGCTCGATTTTTATCTTGTTGAAACGCTGATGTAAATTTTTAAAAAATCCAGTATTCCATGAGTATAACAAGTTGGTTGTACTCACTTTCTCCTGTTGCGTTTTTCTTCATAAATATTATGCAACCATTTACTGCAGAAAGGTAAAGAATGCAGTCTTTTGTATGTCACTTAGTAATTTCATAATACTCTTAAATCTTGCATACCAAAAGCATAGTAGTCCATTTGCAAAATGGAATATCTACAAATAATAAAATCATAATAATTTATTGTACTTCAGTGGATACACAGGTACACCCAGCACAGGTTACCAGTCTACTGCAGGGCTAAAGGTCAGGGTATGCTTGAAACAAACTAGTTTGTACGAAGTGTCATCAAAGCACATTTGAGGTCAAAAGTGTTTACAGCCGTTCTAAATGTGGGGTGAAATGCCTGTCCTAATAGAGGGGTGCAAGACACAACAACTGTTTGCTAATACTTTAGAGTACAGCCAGAAAATCACAGTGTAATGCGTCACAACATACATACATAAACTAAGATTTTACAACAAACAATAGTTAAGAAAACGTCTGTAGAGTCTGAAATATCTATATAGCTTGTGATATATGAACAGCTAATGTAATTAAAATGTTCATTATAGTTTTGACTCACTGTGACTCCAGGATGCATTGATGATGTCATTGAAGTTATCAGCAACAAGAAAAGGTCTGTTTTTCTTCAAACATGTTTTGAGTTTGGCATCACTTATATCTTTGCTGTTGGCTAAAATACCAGAATCAAATCAGATAACAAGTTAAACAAAAATGCCATATTCTTAACATTATAGGAACTATAGTAGATCTTAAGACTTTCTATATATAACTTTCCAGTTCTCCATATTCATGCTCAAAAAAAATAATCCTCAAGAGAATAATACAATGTGATAAACAATGTGATATACAGGCACTTGTTTGAAGTTCAGCAGAGATAGTAAGGTCCCTATCAGGCTTTAGCACTTGGAGATCGTGTCTACTTACAAACAAGATGAATCCACGGAAGACCCACAAACAAAACCCAAGTCGTCCAGTTCATGTTCCTTTGATGATATTAAGGCTCGGTCAGGATGTGTGATCCAGCCACTGCTACAGTAGATGAATAACAAGTATTATTCTAAAGTACTTTTTCTGTAAAGTATTATCAGACAAAAATGACTATTTTAACTCTTAACTTTATCTGGTTGAAGTAACGTCAAAGCGCTGAACAGCAGCAAACAAGAGCAAATGAACCTTCTGGCAAGATTTTGTCAAACTGACTTTGCATAGCTGCCCGCTAAAAAGGTTTTGTTTTGCAAATTTGCTGTTCCTGAAAATGTCAGACATGAGTCCTTGTGCCACTCTCCCATGCAAAATAACCCAAATAACAAAGTACACTTGGATGAATATCCAGTGATGGTGTAAAAGAATGAACGGTGGTTATGATGCACAGTGTCTGTTTAGAGAACCAAATAATGTCACCAAGAATACCTGATCACACAGATCATGTCTGCCAACTCCTTTTTTTTTTTAAATGTAAAGTTAATGGTAAATATTTAGGAGGAAAGTATAAACAATGAAGAATATTTTTATTTTATTTTCACAGCTACTTGTCAGTTATAATTGCATCTGGAAATATATTTTCCAAAAATCTTCCTTCCATAAAATTTTATTTGTTCTCATTACACCTAACTAAACACTAAACAAATGATAAAACACTGACTGGGTCATAAAAAGTGATATATACACACTACAGATCAAACACATCCAAATTATTTCATGGCTCTGAAAACAATACAAAAAAAGTCTGCCAAATGATCAAAAACTGAAATAGCAGTGAAGCATGTGTATAGATTGGGCCTGTATACAATAAATAACAAAGTTTACACAAATAACCAAGATTATGGGCTTTCACTATAAATCCAGATTACATTTTTGGAGACGTGTTGCTATAAAATGCAACTACATATTTAGTCAAAATTGTGTTAATACCAAAATCTGACATTTATTTTGCCATATAAAAACTTTCATGCCAAAGGAAACAGCATGTTAAATGTGCAAACACAACTACAAGCCCAAACAAACAGTGAACTATGCAGCGCCAGCTAAGGCAACAGAGCCAGATCCAGTTAAAGCTAGCTAGAGATAGCCACAGCTAGCCTTGACTAAAGCCAAATTTACTTACTTCCTCTCCCCTAACTGTTTCCTGAAATTGAAATATATGCACTTTGGTGAACTAACATCTTGGACATTTACAGTAGTTTGTTATCCAACATACTTTTTAATCACTTATTTAAATGTATTTAAGCGTAAATTAATCAATTAGATTTCAAGGTAATTATTAAATAATGGTAGATTATATGGAAAGCTGAAAGAGCACATTTTGTTGTTGATACTATGTCAGTGATTTCTTATCAACCGAAAAACACATCAAATTGAGGAATTACACCCTGTCTGTACAGTTTACCCAGTCAGCCTGAAAACTTTGAACTAGGACAGTATAGTTGTTAAGTCTAGGGGCTACAATGAAATGTTTGTTTTGAAAACCCAAACAGAAGTTTGACGCACACCGTAATACAGTATAGTTTCCACTATTTCCAGCAAAGTTGAAGCTGGCAAATGTCCACTTTTCTTTACTGTTCTGGTAGCCTACACTCAGCAGATAAGATCTATCTGTTAAAGTATTTATAGCATCGCCTGTAAGAGAGAGGAAATTTAAATATTTTCCGATGAAATTTTCCATAGCCTGTGGAATGTGTTTCTTGCATGGCTCACTGTTTGCTTCATGGGCTACAAGCTACAGGCAACAGGTTAGCTTAGCTTTGCATAAAGATTGGAAACAGGAAAACAGTAGTGACACCAAGACTGGCACATAACCTGTAAAAACTTAAAGCTACATATTATGCATTTTAGTAACCTCCCTGTAAAACCACAAACTGTGGTTTTTACACTTTGGTTTTTGTACAGATAATCAAATGAGATAACATGTTAATGAGTTTTAGAAGTGGTTAGCTGGATTTTGTTACCTGTTATATTTTATTTGCACATATTTGTCACCTTTGGACAGAGCGAGGCTAGCTGTTTCCACCCCATTTCTAGTCTTGATGCTAAGCTAAGCTAATCGGCAGCTGGTTGTAGATTTATACTGAACAGAAAAATATGAGCGTGGTATCAATCTTATCTTCAGGGACAGGGACGCTAAAGCTGCACTAATGTTGTTAAATTAAAATTGTTCGAAAGATTATGTGTAAGGTGAAAGGTGACGCTCATAACGAACCCACAGAAAATTATCACCCAACTCTACAGTTCCTATCAGCTCTACATAGTGTTTTAGCGCCTTTCAGCTAATTATTTTGATTTTACGGTCCACAACATTACTCTTTTGGTTCACTCTCACCTGTTTTGAGTTAAAAAGCTCTGATAAACTCGCTGTACGCCACCAAACAGCAGACAGAAGAATATGTAGCGACTAGCTAGTGAACACAGAGAAGCATTTAGCAGCTACAGAGCCAGATATTTCCCACGGGGGTTGGTGGAGACTAAAACAGAGCTAAAAGGAGAGTGAATATTGAACTTACATTCAACATGTGGCCAGAAACACGGCTCCAAATTAAATGCGAATGTTGCTACGTGTTTGCTGGATGTGTAAATATGCAGCATTATGCTAACATGTTTGCCAGCTGTTCACAGCTTGTTTCCACTGTCTCCAAGTAGCCAAAAAAAAATTGTTATTGTAAAGGATATTTCTTCTACCACGTACTGATCTGTTTCTGGAAAGACACATTTAATTAAGCCTAGTTTAATTTAGTTAATCTCCTTTGCATTAAGATGGAGACAGGAATCTAAAGACAAACATTTCAAAACCTGGGCAAGTAAAACTAGAACTATCTGGATGGTAAGATTACTAGGGGCAAATCATATGGTATACCTTTTTGTAATTTGGGTGAACCGATCCTTTAATGGAGTAACGACGTGTCCTGCTTTGTCCAGAAGAGGGCAGCATCGTGGTTTTGTTGCATCTTTTCTGACTCAAATTAAATGACGAAGTATATGGCGGAAGAAGACACAACAGTCACCCTGCAGACTGGAACAGAGAGCATGAATAAACGACATTGATCTACAGTGAGTAAACATCACAACAAGATGATACATGATACATTTAGGGAAAGTACTTACTGGCGAGATCAGCGTTTATCTCTAATTTGACCATTTGTGCCTGCATTATTGTTTTTAATACAGGAACAAGCTAATACGTCTAGGACAACTTGTGTAAAATGCCAATGACACCGAGAGTTTATTAATTCAAATGACATTGTTTCCATAGCGTTAGGCCTACACTAAACTCAGCCTACTCAGCCCTTACTGTAAACAGCTTTCTGTGTCAACTCCAGACTCCCATCTAAAACTTTACAGTTTAATGTTGACGTGTAAATTCCACACCCAGTGCAACCCGATGAATTTATTACAATGCATTTTATGAATTATTAAGGTTTGCTGGTCAGTTCGGCATAACCTTACTGATGAACTTTCAATTAAATGCTATCTATGACAATCTGCTTGCAGTGGTCACTACCACGACCACACCGACGTTTGTTTCAGCCGCAGGCGCTTGTCAGAATGACACTACCAACTTAATTGAAATACAAATACGTGTAAAACTTCCAAAACTGCGTCATGAAGTAGGTGTGGTGTATCCCGAATACCACAGTGGACCCTGACAATTTGAAAAATGTCTTATTTGTGATGTGTGTTGTGTGTGCAACGAAAGAGAAGAAAGGAAAGCTTAAATTGGCAGATGTTTTAATGGAGCCTGGCCTGGCGGGGTGCTGAAGAAAAATAATTACCAACTGTATGAACTGGCTGTTGATGCATTGTGTTTATAAAAGTTTCAAACGAGATTCTACTAATGATGCAGAGATGAAATTGAACTTAACATCCATTGAATGTTTTTGTCATATCAGGTCTGCCTAACCTGTCAGATAAGAAATAAATGACTAAATGAATATATTTTATTAAAGTGTCATACACCCAAAGGTTCCCAGCCCACATGGGCACTGGGAAGACACTACTTACATTACCTACAAAGGCAAGAGAAAACACAAGGAAAGCAAGCCAAAACATGGTACTGTATGTATACGTTAAACACATTATATCAAATATAAACTTCAGCATTCAGCAAAAACAGAGCTATGTCAAAAGCCTTGTATGTAAATATGTACTGTAATCTACATTCATCTGTCATGTCCGGCAGACATTTTCAGGAAAACTTAATTCTAAGATCATGATAAAATGTATTTCATCCTCAATTATGGCCTTTTCCTGAAGTATGCTGTTGCACATAATCACATCTAGCAGCTCAATTGTCCCCTCTCTTTTTATCTAGGGTATGTCTGCAGGTTGTGTGAAGTGGGTGCTAAGCCGCACAGTGAGCGCTGTGTGTGGTGGCAGCCCTGCCTACTGGACACCAGCATCAAGATTTACCATATGCAGTGAAAGGTCAAACATCATTCCTTCCTCCTGGAGATCATCTCCATTCTCCACTGCTGTAGACGACACAGAGCAGACTCCTGCACAAAATAAAAAAAAGCAGGCTCCCCGAGCTCATGCCACAATCAGCACTGTTGGCCATAATATCCCGCAGCGTCAGATACAGGTGATAAGTGACACAGGCGAGAACATGGGCACCATGCACCGTGCACATGTGATCAGAATCATGGACGATAAGGGTCTCAAATTGGTGCTGCTCAATGAACACAAAGATCCCCCCATCTACCAGCTGATGAGTGGCAAACAGCTCCATGAAGCGAAGCTGGAACTGCGGGAGAAACAGAAAGCAAAACCAGGTATGTGGTGTCCTGGCAGGGATCTACTTCTGAGCTTACAGTGGTCAGGATCCCCCCAAGGGGTCACAAGATGATTAACAAGTCAGGAAGAAAGAGAGTAACATATTTCTGCTACATTAAACTATGATATTTCTCACATCTTTGCTTTTTACCAGGATGTTTACCTCTAAAAAATATTTAAATTAAAAAATTTGAGAAGGTAAAAATCGCTCAGTTGCTCAAAGCTCATAGAAATATGTAAACTTTGGGGTCGCAGATTGACTTTCTTTTGTTTTAAAGGGTCACAAGCCAAAAACATTGGGAACCATTGTTTTAATAGAAGTACATCACAAACTTAAACAAGTGGTTTTTGTGTCTGATGAAGAGTGCTGCACTTGGAACCTAATTTTTCCAGTTGTCAATAAATGTACACAGATTGGGAGCTGTTTACAATTTGCAGACCATACTCTTTTGTCCAACAAACCAGATCTGAATCACAGTTAGTCCCAGGGAATTTACATTTATTAAAACCTTGACAACCGAGGCTTCACTTGTGAACATCACCTCCGTACAGATTCTTCTTCCCAAACCACCTCTGACCAAAGCTATTAGAAGTATTAACTAAATAACTTCCAATTGGGATCAAGTCAAAATGTTTCTTAAAGCAAGGCCCCATTATTCTGTGAAGTAAGTCATTACTTTGCAACCTGTCAGTTCCATCTCAGTAACACTGGTGTTCAACAGATCTTACAGTAAAAAGGTTGTACACACAGCATGTGAAACACAATGTAACACATCATATAAAACGTGACTGACCAGATTCTCTCCACAGCCCCTGTGCAGGTGAAAGAGCTCACCTTTTCATCGTGCATCGCCGCCCATGACCTCACCACCAAGCTGAAACAAGTGGAGAGCTGGCTGGAGAAGAAGCACCATGTTAGTATTATTCTGCGATCAGGACGCGGGGCACCTTCAGTCAACCTGGTGAGGAAAAACACGCATTTTTTTGCCTTTATCAGATCGGGACAGTAGGGAGATGACAGGAAATGAAGGGTTCATGGTCAGCACCTCCCAGGCCACCGGTGCACCTAACACACTCACAACTTTAAGTAGTATAAACAGAATGGATGTTGTTCAACTCGGTGTGAGTGTGAATTGCAACAAAATATGTCTGGATATGCAGCAGATCGGGATACAAGAATTCATCACATATCAGTTCTTGACCTTCATAAACAATGTTGACAGAATAAAATCTATGTATGACCTTTTTTCAACATTTATATTTTTATAAAAACAATAATTTTACATGACGACAAGTTGTCTGTCGTATTGTCTGCTCCTTCCACTGAAACAGGTTCATAATAATATTCATAATAGAGTCTCCGTGTGCATTAGAGATGTGCATTCCCAAATGAAACATTTGCATGGCCGAGATTATAATAGTACAGATATGTGTCCACGTTAAATAGTTTGTCCACTAGAGAGTACTGGGAAATTAATTTTTCACTATTCTTAATTATCAAAAATACTTGTTTGTGTTCAAAAAACCAAATATCACCCTCTATATCTGATTGCAAAACCTTTTCAATACTACAGGGTTCCCACGGTCGTGAAATTCCTGGAAAAGTTCTGAAATTAGAAAAACTTTGGTTTGGAAAAGTTTTGAATATACATTGTTTTGGCTATTGTTTAAAATATGTTCTTAAAAATCCCAAAACATGTCTTAACAAAATACGTTCCTTGTATTACTAATTTAAAATCTAGTGCTGCGCTGCATGACCGTTGCAACATCACTAATATCACATGATACACATTGGCGTATGCAGCTAGTTGGTGGGAATGTTGGGAATGTCTGAAGTTAGCAAGCGCTAGCAGTTTGCTTATCTGCAAATGCCTGGGAAGTACGTGTTTAATAATGTTGGGCTTTTGAACGACGAATATAATACATGGCTCAGAGAGAGGCAGACCCTAGCCTGCACTCTATGATTGCTATATAGGCCTACCTATTTTAAACCTCTTAAATAAAGTCGCGGAAATGGGGTAAAATGGAAAAGTTATGAAAATTCATTGGCAAAAATGTGTAGGAACCTGAAACTAGTATTATGCTGTGTAACGTATTATGGTACATTTGTATACTACATTCAGTGGGAAATTGTGAGGTTTGTAACTGTTAATGCCAGTAACTCTAGCATAAGAAAAAAAGACCCTGTGATCAGTCAACCTCTCAACTCTTTCTGT
This sequence comes from Maccullochella peelii, assembly GCA_002120245.1. Taxonomy (NCBI): domain Eukaryota; kingdom Metazoa; phylum Chordata; class Actinopteri; order Centrarchiformes; family Percichthyidae; genus Maccullochella; species Maccullochella peelii. The sequence goes on from LKNJ01000970.1 coordinate 65,544, forward strand.
CTCTTCACCTTCTCTTGATGCCATTTCCCCAAACGGCGCTGTTGACTTTTAGCTTAATGGCTAAGAGGGTGAAGGACAGTTGTATAAATATCCTTTCATGGTCACACATTTAGGCATGTATTCCCCCCCACAAAATGTCCTAACACATATACACAGCAAATCTTCAACATTTGTGTTTTTTTAATTTTCCACAGGAGACAACTCTGGAGGAGATAGTGCAACAAATGGATGTAACGGTGGGATTTGTTTCCAAGCCAAAAGCCATACGTGATGGTCAAGCAGCAAAGTGCATCCTCCGACCACCATCAGCGAAGGAACTGTCGCAAAAAGATAAGAATAAAGCCACTCAGGGCAGAACCTCCCCTGTTAGCAGCACGCACACAACAGAAGAGTCAATATGCAAATAAAATATTTTCACAAAAACAAATTGAAGTCTGCGCTTAAATTAAAAACAGTTTGGGGTAAATTCCTAAATAAGGCTCTACTCGTAGGATATTGTTAAATAACTGGCCAGCGAGTTGCTATAGGTTTTACTTTCACTATCACATGTTATAGTTACCCAAAGACTTTTTAAAGTTTTATTTGGTAAGTCACTATTCACTGGTTTCATTCTTAAAAACACACTTGGGTTGCCGCACAGCTCAGGGGTTAAGACGCCGACCGTGAACTGCAGTTTTCCCGGGACCTTTGTTGCTTCTGTCCTTCATTTCCTGTCAACTCTCCACTTTTTTTTTAAAATAAAGGCACAAAAATGTCCAAAAAATACTTTGTAAAAAAACCCATATACACACAGTCTTGTACTTCTGAGGACACTGTACTGACTTACATTCACTCCTCAGGGGCTCACCCTAACTGTAATTACAACTGTTACGTGCCTAACCACAGTCCATACCCATTGACGTCAGGACAGCAGAAACTACACACGTCTTCCGTCGCAGACTGAAAACTCATCTGCTTATATACTGCAACTTGGCACACATCACACAGCATGCGAGGAAATTAACTGCTTAATGATATCAAGCAGTACAACTATATGGAAGCATCCGCATTCGTTATGTTTCTCTAATCATTTATTCAGCTTTTTCCCTTAATTTGTCCCCTGTCTGTAAATGTAACCTTCGGAAGCATATTGCTGCCACGCCAGAAAAAGAAAAACGGATCAGTATCACATTATAATGTGAAAAGTTTATTGTTATAACAAGATGTTTTTCACGTTATTATATCAAGATATCTTCATGTTATAACAATATACTGTTTATCTTGTTATAACGTGAACGTATTGTTATAACAAGATAATGTGAAGTTTGGACGTCGTCTTAACGTGAAAAACATCTTGTTATAACAAACTTTTCACGTTATAACGTGATACTGATCCGTTTTTCTTTTTTTGGCGTGGCAGCAGTGTGCTTCCATACAACAACCAGTGACCCTGGCGGTCTGCTATGAACAGGTTGACAGGTAATAAAAGTAGCCAATCTATGTGAAGCACATAATAAATAGCCTGATGATGATTTTCACAATAATATATCAAACAAGCCTGGGGAAGAAGGAAGTCATTCTCTTGTCTTAAATGCCGTGAAAAAGTGTTTTAGATGGGATGAAAATATCAAACCAACACTAATGCATAACTTTCTCTGCTTTATTCAAGATTCATCTTTATGTTTTTGGTAAAAAATAAAAATAAAAGCAAATTTGGCGTACAGATACATTCACTTGTCACAGATTAATGTGTTTGATTTATCAACACTTTTTTCTTAGCAGAAATACTGTCTTGGAACCTTTTTCTTTTTTCTTTTTTTTTTTTTTAAACTAGAGTCATACTTTTCCTATACATAAAAAAGAAATCAAAAGAGTGAGAGAACTTAAAAACATAAAACCACCTTAAGGCCCAAAAAATAAAGTCTTTCCTATATTGTGTTAGAAAAAAAGTTGGATCAAAAGCAGCAAACTAGCATGCATGAACAGCATTTGTCAATAAGCCTCGAGTACTTTGTAAGAGGAGAAAGGTTTAACAAAGTGATAGTCCAGGTTGCCACAGTGAGGGCACTGCTGGACGTTGCTGTACTCGGAGAAATACTGCATCCCAACTCGAACGTCCACCACCGGCTTCCCGCAGTGTTTACAGTTGAGACGAGCCTGAGGACACACGGGGAGGAGAGGGGACGCAGGTCAGTTAACAGGACGCTGAATTACAAGATTTGAGCATGGAAGTTCATAATGTGTGACGAAATAATCTCAACTCAAAGGTCTACTCGCTAGCTTTTTCCTGAGCTTTCAACTGCATCTCACAGCGTTCATCGGTGAATGGAGGAGCGGAGTGGTGTGTGATACCGCGTGCAACAGCTGTGGGGAACACTACACTGGTGAATCAGCAAGGACCCTGGACCCGGGTGGCACCAGCTGTTCTTAAGTTCAAACTTAGCCTTGTTATAAAGTAAGTGTTTACTAAATGGAGAATGGCACATCTTGTTCTTGTGTAGAGATTATGGTTATTAAATATTTACACACAGTAACTGTTTCAAAAGAGATAATGGGATATGTTTGACACATCTGACCAGACACTTGATCAAAATGCTGTTTAATAATAAAATAAAATAAAATATTTCCCCAAAATAACACAATATAGCTCAAATTACAAACTGTTATGCTGATAACAGACTAAATCAGACACTTCCCATTAATTCTAAGCTGCATGAGCACTATTCAGTTTGAAACACATATTTCTCCATGTATGCGCTTATACACAAAACCAAATCATAACTGCATTTACAAAGAATTGTCATCTAAGTTTAGTATATCACTTGGCCCCCCTAAAAGTATAAATATTTGGAGTTACAGCTTGGAACTGATTGCTTTTCATTGGATGGCGTTACAGGTGTTTCCTAGCAAAGGATTCACACATTATTTTTTCAGATTTTGGAGTGCTCCTCCACAGACACAGAAGGCATTATGCGACAGCCTGAGTAATACTCCTCATGACGAGCATTGTGTAAAATCGGTGGATTGTCCCTTTAAGTTTCAACACTGGAGAACATTGGAGGTCACCACTGTTTGGTTTCACTGCTCATTTGCAGGAGGACACGTGTAGAAGTCTGAAGAATCACTTCTGTCCTGGATTATACAAAGTATATCTAACTTTTATTTTTGTAATGTGCTCATCAATGCCCCTCAGAGATCAAGTGATTCTACCTGGCAACACGGTGAAGCAGCCAGTATATCGTAGGTGTACATGGTGCCCAGTTGGTGCCAGCTACCGTCCCAGCGTGACTTGCACTTGATGCAGACAATCTTGTGGACGCCTTCTAAACAGTCCACACAGATGGCGTAGAGGTGCATTAACCTGCCTGTTGGAAATAAAGAAATATAGTTAGGTATTAAATCGACTAAATAACAAGTCAGTCAGTTTGTCTTCGAGCCAGAACTCTCAATAAAATAAACTCCTGATTGCATCCTTGACTCATTATCACTTCTACAGTGCAAGCAAAATAAAATAATGTTTTAATGGAGTCCTGTCATACAGCATATAGACCAGAGCAGTCTGTGCGACTCAGCTACTGGACAGTCAGCAAGCTTGTCTGGAAATAAAAGCTGACTATAACTGATGTGATTTCATTTCCTAAAATAACCGTCTGGCAAGTACCAAAATGAAACACACACAAAACCTCTTCTTAATCAAACCTCACGTTTTAACTGTACTGCATGATTCAACCATTTCTCTTTGGCCAACATTTATATTCTGCCCGACACAGAAGCATGAAAAACTGAATAAAAAATCCTTTCATACTGATGCATATCAAGGACCATACATATCAAAGCTTTGAGGGCCAGCACATCAAAGAAGCTTCATGCGGCCGCCGTGCTAATTCACATTCATGTTGGACCGTGCAGAAGCCAGCAGAAAACCTTTTAATGTCTATATAAACAGTGTGGACTGGGATCATTGATGGATTAACCAGTCGTAATTTGTCTTTACAGAAAGAAAAGCTAACACAGTTTGAGCATTTTAGATAGAAAGGGAATACATAATTAACATGTTAATATGTAGCTAGTTAATAGTTTGCTCTTTTTTGAGTTGGTATCTGTGTAACATGATCTCAGGTCTCACGCCACGATCTTGAAACCATGTCTGACCTTGAAGGTGGCAGGGGACGTCGTACTCAATCTCGTCGTGGCGTGAAGGGCTGAGAAACAGAGTCCCGTCCACCAGAGGAAACTGTTCAAACACAGGCAGCGCTCTGTGGCACAGCGCACAGTTGACCACGTTTCTCTGGCTCGCACTGAGGGCTGACAGGATAAACCTATAGGACAACGTGGACACACTCAGAGTATGGACGATATATTAAGCCTACACTGAACACGTCTGGCAGATTTATGTGACATGCTTCTTTCTTCGGTATGGTTTTAGTAGAGTTGTCTTTATGAACAATGAGTTGTGCTAAATCTAAAGAATCAATCCCGTGAGTGGGTCTTTTTCTTTCCTTTCCTTTGAGAATCAGGAAAAATATCCAGATACAAACTTGGAATTGGACAGATTCCTCCCTTTTCAGGCCGATACTAGTGATATTAAATGTGAGACGAGTAACTTGTGTACCTCTAACACAGCTCACTAATGCCAATAAATGTCCATTCACAGTCTACATTTATACATGTAAATGTGTCTCTGTATTTTCTGCATTAGGGAAAACTCACCTTCATTAAGTCTGGCTTTCATTGGATAGTTTTAGTGTGTTTTGATGGTTTACAGTAAATGCTGCTGTTGCCTATTTACACACCCAGCAGATATGAAGAAACATTAGCATTAATTTGGAGTCGTGTTTGTGTCCACCAGGCGAATGTAAATCCAATATTAGCTCTGTTTTTGGTCTCCACAAACTCCTGAGAAAAATATCTGTCTCTGTCTGTCTATGTTCATCAGCTGGTCGCTAACTTTGTAACAAGTCATGTGATCCATAGCCTCTTTAAATATTAATCATCACCAGGTTTCAGGTTTATTATGTTAAGTATTGATATGATTTATAAAGTCGACCAAAATCAATCACCAAGTGAAGTATTCACAGCTATGTTTCTTGTATTTTTTTTACATTGTTTATAACATAAACAGTAAGGAAAACTACTGCCCTGCATAAACAGTGTCCAAGTTCATCCCATTATACTTGTTGGCCTTTTGCAACATCAAAGCCACATTGAGGATTCACCATATTATGGTAGCTGGCATTGATATGAACGTCACATAAATAAAAAGGAAAGGCAGGAGAAGTTTGTTGTTAAATCCTGTACATTTTCAGTGTGATGAAGTCATGGTTGTTCAAACAATGTGAACCATGATGAAGGTTAGTATTGAAATCAGCCCCTACCAACTTACACGTCTAGTTTAACAAGGCCACTGGGAGCGGCCTCGGCATATTGACTTTTTACTAACTCCGGTACAGAGGGGCTCAAGTTCAGTTAACTCACATTTAAAGGCAGAGGGGAAACTTCTGTTTTTAAATGTTTTACAGTGTACCTGCGCAGCTCTTCTCCCTGGCCTGCCTGGGCATCGTCCTCCATGCGGACATGGTAGGTGTTGAGTTTATGTCGAGGGATGTGGGTGAGGAGCTCCGAGAGGTCCAGCCTCCTCAGGAACTGCACTGGGTGAGAGTGGGTGCCGTCACCCACGCTGCCGGAGGTGAGCCGGTGGTGGAGCGGGAGGGCGAAGGACAGCGGCAGGGGAAGAACAGACCCGGGGTCGAGGTGAGGTCCACCGCCAGAGGCTCCCATTGAGCAGCCACCGCCCCGGCCGAGAGCTCCCCCGACTAGAAGGTGTTTCCTCTGCGGGTCCATGTGGACGGCTGATTTGAGGAACTCTCCCAGCGGACGGGAACCTCGTAATCCTGCTCCTCCGCCTCCTGCTCCGAGGACAGCAGTGGGGGAGAAAGGGAAACCAGTTGGAGGAGACTGTCCCGGAGAGACACATGGAGACTTCAGAGGAGGCCCCAAACAAAAGGGCCCTCCACCTGCTGCTCCTCTCTCTGTAGAGTTCTGACGGTCCACTGATTGTCTCCGAGGTAACTCCTGACTAGACGCTCTGTGGGGTAGTTTACCTCCTCCTACTGCTCCCGCAGGTAGCTTGCTTTTCTTGGGCTCCTCAAAAAGCCCGTCCCCGGGCCCTGCAGCCCCCCCACTGGCGCCATTCCTGCCCATGCTCCTCTCAGATGGCTTCTTTTTGCGGTCGTCCTGCATACGTTTCACCTGATACCAGTCGGTGTCTTTCTTTAGGTGGCCCTGGCCGCAGCGGCAGGAGCAGAACCTGAAGGCCAGGTCGTAGCCCTTCTTGGTCCACATGTTCTGCCGGCACTGCTTCTCGTTCCAGGACCGCGCGCGGCCGATGCAGTTGAACTGAACCAGGATGGAGCTCTCCCACTCGTAGAAACACTGCAGATGCATCCAGTTGCCGTAAGGGCAGAGCTCGTTGTTGCAGAGCACCCGCTGGTAGTCGTCCTTCTCCAGGTCGATGGGACGGCCCAAGCTGCAGCCGAGAGGGGTCGCACACTGGCCCTCTGAATGAGTAAAGACAGGAGAGAGGAGTTTGTTGTGTTCTCATCACAATTTCCCACAAATGGCTGATTTATTCACTTCACTCACGTGTAATACTTTACTGTATGTAGGTCTGCAACTAATGTTTCTTTCCCTTTTCTATTAATCAGTCAATTATTGTTTGATCTATAAAATGTCAGAAAATAGTAGGGGGAAAAAACAAGCAGCACCTTCAAATTGTTAATTTTCTCAGAGCAGCGGTCCAAAACTCAAATATATTCAATTTAAGGCAGCAACTAATGATTATTTTCATGATGATTAATCTGCCTATTAGTTTTTGATTAATTGTTTGGTCTATTAAACATCAGAAAATAGATAAAAATGTCTCCTAGAGCCCAAGGTGATGTTCTCAAATGTCCAAAACCCAAAGATAATCAATTTACTATAAAATCAGACAAAGAAATGCAGCAAATTCTCACATTTAAAAAGCTAGAACCATCAGATGTTTGATTTTTTTTGTTTTGTCTGAGAAACAGTCCAAAGATATTCAATTTCCACTGATTTAAAACAAAGAAAGGTCATATTTGAGAAGGTGGAAACAGTGAATATTTGACATTTTTGCTTGATATGTAACTTTGTTTGATAAATGCTTTAAAGCTGAAATGATCACAAAGAATTAATCGACAACTACTTTGATAATGGAACAATCTTTGAAGTCTAGTCTGATGATTCCAGGTTCTCAAATGTGAGAATTGGCTGCTTTTCCTTTAATTTTATAATTATTGTAAGATCAATCAATAATAGTTGCAGCCCTAAAAAAAGATTGCCAAAATTGCTGTCAGTTAATTTTCCATGACTAATGATTTAACTGGAAATGATACCAACAAGTCTCTCCACCTTAAGTTACATTATCATCATCACCATCATACATCAACAACACAACATGAGAGGAAAATGTTAAAAGAGTGATTCCAGTGTCCTCGCTGCCTCCTCGCCATTGATTTATGAAATTCAACTAGTCCATCCAAGCCTGTGAGCAGCTCTATTCAAGCCCTGCCAATTGTCAAGTCTGGATGTGAATCAAGCAAATGTGGGCACGCAGTCTCTACAAGAAGCAGCTCATGATAATGCAGTGTGGGTGTGTGTGTAGGGGGGTAGTTTCCTCCTTCCTTTTCCGGTACACTGTCAGCACTTTTTCTTTTCTCCCTCACCACACAGTTGAGAAAAAACAATATTCTTATCCATAATCTTTTTAGTGCTGTGCATCATTTTAGTGGATAAAAATAATAAAGTGCTACACTGAGTACATAGTTCTGCTGAACTCATAGTTAGACACAGAAACCCAGGAATAAATAATAGCCCCAGAAAGATATTTTCTAAGTTGACTTAACTATACACTTAACCTATTTTACTGTGCTGAAAAGGAAATATATGTACATTTTATTTAGGGCTGCAACTACGGATTTATTTGCCTCTTTTGATTAATTGATTCATTTTTTGGTCAGTATACTGTTGTGTCATATTCAAATTACTTGTTTTGTCCAACCAACAGTCAAAAGACCAAAGATAATCCAATTTACTATAATTTAAGACAAGAAAAAGCATCAAATCTACATATCTGAGAAGCTGAAACCCTCTAATGTTCGGCAGTTTTGCTTGAAAAATTACTTAAATGATTAATAGTTAATAGAAAATAGAAAATAGTTGCCAATTAGTTTTCTGTTGATCAACTTAATGATTTATACCGGTAGACTAATTGTTTCAGCTCTACTACATTGTCATATTAACTGTAATGACTAAAAAAATACACTTTACTGCTTTGAAAAATAAATATAAATACAACATTAGTGCATTTTTCAACTTTCCTAAAGCAATGTAGGTATAACACGTCAAGTGTTATAGCAACGTAATAAAAAGACTCATAATATATTGCACCACTAATATCTAAACCTACATATGGTCTGAGATGCTGTTTTTCCAAATCCAAGTCTGTTTTAAACCGACATTGTATCACATTTAAAAGTGCAAGCAGGGTGACTTTTGATAGCTATTTTAAAGTCTGAATGGGATGAAGTTGAACTTGAGTGCGCAGACAAGCGGTGAGGTGTCAGTATTACCCTTGAGGAAGGCCACAACCCAAAACTGTGTGAACAAGGTGCGTGTCAGGAAGACAGTCGAGGCCTGCACAGTAGCCTACACACCAAATGTAACAGCCATCGATCATGAACGTGGATGTAATAACATTCAAAAAAGTGCTGCATTGTGTCATTAAGACTCCCTGAGGCTACATTTGGCCACAAGGAATATTGTTTTCATAGGTGATCATCTTTTTTTCCAAGAGGAGCTCGAGGCGCCAATATCCATTCATAAATCTGACAATTTAAAGATTTCTTATGTACCGGTTAGAACTCAAACGTGGTAAAGCAAGACTAAAGACTATATGCGAAAATACGACAACCGCTCTCTAATTCAGCTAACATCCAACACACCAAGCAACACTTGGTTCAATAATATTTCAACTTTATTGCCTGCTGTTCTTGTACCAAAACAAACCACAGTGGCCTTTCAAAGCTAGTGTAAACCAATTACACAAACCGATATTTCAGTGCAGTTGAGTATTAGCTACTTGCTGATTCACATACACCGACGACCAAACAAAATCCACTCCATTTATACAAGGCCTCAAGTCGTGATCGACCAATAAAGCCTATATTTGCCGATAATAAAGGAACCATTAAATGTATACATTTTTAAATCGAGGTTTGGCACAGCGTTCCCTGCAGAGTGGAAAGAAGTGGAGGGGTATAGTGCCATTTGCAACGTCGCAGTGCATGTATGTCACAGTCGCACAGGCAAGACAGAGCTTCCCCCTTGCAGGAAGGCAGCATCACTAAACTTCTACATCTGTGTCCGTTTCCTCTCTTACCACTTGAGCGCTCGTGTCTGGGTGCAGCCGCCGCGGCCGCGCCTCCTGTTGCGGCCGCACAGGCTCCATTTTCCTGCTCATCTCCGCTACTGTTAGTGCGTTTGCTTTTCTTTCCCTTGTTGTTCTTCTGGTTGGGCATTTTACAGGATTCGGATGTCAGTGTTATTTTCGACCTCTATCAACGGCTGCTGTCAACGCTGTCTGACATTTCTGTGGACTCCATTTCTGCAGTGTTTTTGCAGTGTTTTTCTCTTTGTGTTGTTGTTTTTGGTGTCCTCGTGGACGACAGGCGGGGTTTTGTGCAGCTCTGACAGCAGCAGTTACAAGGAATAGGCTGCTATAACCTTTAAGAACGAAGGCGTGTCCGTCTCTTGTTTTGATTCCTGCTCCGCTGTTTTCTTCCACCCCCTGACGTCACGGGATCCCGCCCCCCGCACTGGCCGTCAACGACTTATGCTGCCTTCACGTGCTGTAGGAAAGCTCGGATTTTACCGCTTCAAACGCTATTAAACATAATTTAATAATAATAATAATAATAATCTTAATTTATAGAACACTTTTCTAAAACCACGTTACAAAGTGCTTCACACAAAGAAAAAACTTCACAACAAGCAGATCATAAACGTTTTCCGATAGATTAATAACAAATGAAACAAATAAAAACAAATAAAACAAATGAAACAAAGCCTGGCAGCTGAGTTCTGTACAGTCTGGAGTCGATTAATAGATTTTTGGTTGAGGCAGGTGAAGAGGCGGGTTTAATAGTCTAGACATGAGGAGATGAAGGCATGTAAAATGGTCTCTGTGTCATTAAAAGATGAAATGAATCGTATTTTGGCAATATTTCTAAGATGATAAAAACAAGACTGCACAAGTTTTATAGTGTGCTGCTCAAAGCTTAAGTTGCTGTCAAACCAAACGCCAAGATTCGTTGCAACAGGCTTGATGTGTTCCAACAGGGGACCAGCAGATGGCAGGATTTGTTTTGCTATGTTCTGGGGGCCAATTACAACAATCTCTGTTTTGCTGCAGTTAAGCTGCAGAAAATTTTGTGACATCAAGTTTTTGACATCACATAGGCAGTCATGTAGTGAACTCAGCGTGCCAGGATCAGTGGCTCTAACTGGCAGGTAGATCTGCATCTCATCAGCATATCAGTGGAAGGAAACACCATGTCTATGGATAATATGTCCTAAGGGAAGCATGTACAGAGAAAATAAAATTGGTCCCAAAACTGACCCCTGAGGGACACCATACTTGACAGGAGCAAAAGATGACATGTGGTTGTTAATGGAGACATAGAACCTCCTGTTTAACAGGCAGGCTATGAAGAGAACCATTTTAAGGCTGCACCAGATATTCCTACCCAGTGCCTCAGTCTGTGTGTTGTGATCGACTGTGTCAAAGGCAGCGCTAAGGTCCAGAAGAACGAGGACTGAGTGCATGCCATCATCAGCGGCCATTAAAAGATCATTGGTCACCCTGAGTAGGGCGGTCTCTGTGATTCTTGCGAAAGCCGGATTGAAATTTTTCAAAAATGTTATTGTTTTTTGCAATTAAAAGCAATTGCTTGGACACATATTGTTCTATGATATTTCTATGAACTGTTAAAAACTGACGACAGGGCCCAATAGATTCATAGTTAATACATAGTTACAAGCATTTAATTTCATTTTATTTGTTCATATATCAAAAGCAATGGTGGAAGCAGCATTCCAGTGTGAAGTAAATTTACATTAGTGTTATTAGCAAAACCAGTGATGGAAGAAGTTCTCAGACCTTTTACTTAAGTAAAAGAAGCTATACCACAGTGTAGAAAGTACTGTACTTTTACTGTACTCAATTTAAAGGTACCTTTTACTTTCCTTGTGCATTTTAATGTTCTGCTACTTTATACTATATACTATATTTACTCCACTACATTTATATGGTAACTTTCGTTACTCTGCAGATTGAGATAATAATACAAAATATAATCAACAAAGAAATTATGATGTATTATTATAGGATAAGATAAGATCTGTGGGGTGCATTACTAAATTATAAAGTAATTAAAATTAGCTCCACCTTTACCAGCTGCAACATTAAAGTAATAGTACATATTAATGCATCAATAATTATAATCCAATAACATATATATATTCTGTAAAATATATATATTCTGAAATGGGTCATTCTGCATAATGAGTACTTTACTTTTAGTACTTAATGCTAATGCATTAATTTCTAGTCACTGAATGCAGAAGATGGTGAGAAGAAGCAGTCACATACCTGTGGGGAGGCATCACTGTCTTATTTAGCAGTTATCACATCCCATATTTCATCATCTTGGGTAGTGATACTCCCAAAAATCCCTGGGAGATAACTTTTCCTGGAGGAGATTGGGCCGCCAAACTCCACTTATAAATCTTACAATTTAAAAATTTCTTGCTTATTGGGTAGTGTTCAGACCTGTTCAAACATGACTAAAGATGATTTACAAAGCAACAGCAGTTGCTCTCCAATTCAGCTCACACACACACAAAAACCAACACCTATTTCAGTTATATTTCCACTTGTTTGCCTGCTGTTACCACAATCGTCTTGCACCAAATCACACCACCTAAAAAAAAATCAGTGTAAGCCAAGTACATGAACTGTGATTCCAAAGCAGCTGAGTAATAGCTAACTTGACAACCAAAGATCCACTCCATTCATAGCTGAAGTATAGTATTTAAATTTTAACCAAATATGTTATCCAGAATGAATGAAAAGTAAAAGACACAACAAAAAAAAAGCTCTTTGCAAGATTGTCCCTTTTCCATGGCCACTACAAATCAACACATTCTAATTGTGCAATAATGTAGCATGTTCGGCCTCTGTGGCACACATTTTGAAAAATAAACAGTATATCCAATCAAGTGTTGTTACAAAGTGTGTTTAAAGAAGAGTCGTCAGACAAAACACGCAGCAAAGCAGGTTCAAGGATTCAAGTGTAAAGATTTTATTTCTCAGAGTGTATTCCACACTAACAGAAACCTTTGTTCGTTTAGGAATGTGTTATTGCCAATACAAAACACATTAATGACGCACTTGAACACATCATGCATCACAGAAATGGCTCGAGGTATTAGCTCTGCTCTGATCATGACTTTCTCCTCTTGCTAAATGTTGACTTGTACAGTACTTACATATTTATGTTCAGGAAGGCATCTTGAACTCACTCCAGTGTGACAACAGCAGGAGAATCTAAAATGACAGTGATGCAAGCAGCATGTTTCTTTCCTCACTCTTGCTTTTCTACATTATTTCCATAACTTTTCGGACTTCTACTTAGCCTATTGTTTGTATTCTGATGACTACATTTCACATATAACTGATCTTTTCCTGCTACATTTCAGTTTCATTCATAATTAGAACACCATTAAGCTCGTTCGGTTTTCTTGATTTCGACAATTTTTTTTAATCCATCTATGCCACCAATGCTGTTTAAAACACAATCACAAAGAATGTGAATATTCTCCTATATGGTAAAAAAAAAAAAAAAAAGAAATCACATAATTCAAGTCAAACAGCCTGAGCCTAAAAGATTTAGCTAGGTTGATACAACAGCAGTGAATGTGACATAAGGCTTATAAAACTTGCAGATGAGGCGTGGTTTAACACGGCGTTATGTGTGGATGGTAACAAAAACAAGGCCTAAAATGTAATGAAAAGTAGGAAAAGCTTGATATTATGCAGATGGTAACAACAGCTGCCAAGTAGGAGATGTTACATTCAGGCAAGAAATGTGGAGATTGTTGTTCCTTCTGGTGTATATCCAAGACAAATCTTTCTTCTCACATCCAAATAGCTGCAGCCACTTACCAAAGTTATGGAGACCCAAAGTGGTCAAAATTAAATATTATGAGGAAAATTATATGAATATACACAAAATATGAAATGTAACCATTAAATCCAATGCTACTTATTTTCTCAATAACAGTTTATTATTTACATTTCAGCAGTTTTTATTTCAAAATGTCTTTTTTCCCCAAACTGTTTTATTTCATAATGCCATTTTGTCCCCAATGACCTATCAACGCCACATTTCATCGCAACATCTTGGTAAATCAAGACAAACCAGTGATGTGATTGGCTGTTGCTTGGTCTGAATGATTGAGCAGCCAATCACGTAGCTGTATTCATCATGCCAAATTCTGCGGCATTTTGATGGAAAACGGTCACTTGGAAAAATAATGGCATTTTGAAATAAAAATAGACTTTAAAAAAAGGACATTTTTAAATAAAGAAATGTTATGGAAAATGTTATCATGAAAAAATATATTGGATTATTTCACAATTTCATGTTTTATTTCATACTTTGTCTGTACTTATTCATATAATTTTCTATTTCATAATGTCTTATTTATCTATTTCATTTTGACCACTTTGGGCCTCCATACTCAGCTAGGAGTGCTTGTCAATGATATTTCAGCATGACATTTCTGCTGAAATATCCTCCTTGCCCCTCTGCCTGATCTGCAAGTATCATTTGACCGTTAAAAAATGAAAACAACAACAAAACAACTAATAAAACTATAAATGCACAACTTGTGTCACAAGTGAGACACCAACTTTAAGCCACAGGACAGTTATTAAACATATTTTGGTTGTGTCGATTTGGTCCTGAGAAACACTACAAATTCATCTTTTGCATTTGGCATCAGTCACCCTGTAATTATTCACTAATACAAATTGCACAAGAAATACATTCAACATTTGCTCATCAACTATTTCTTACGAAAGGCAAGTTGTTTTGGAGTTTGTTTAGCAGAGAAAATTCATTATGGAGCGCTTATAAAAAGATGGAATAAAAACTACTCTAACAGACTGCAGCGAGTACAAAAGTGTGCAAAAGTCTTTCTTGAAATGCACTTGTCTTTGTAGTTTCTATGAAGGAATTGTTCTTAAATTTCCAAAAGCACTGGTCTAATAACATCTTTTTACAAAGTCCACATGAGGTAGTATAAATGGCTCATGTAAACAATAAATTAAACTGCCATTTGGTGACACTGTTGGTGGACACACACTACCCGTTGTCTTAAAACTGCACTAGATTAAATGTGAAAACACTCAACACATCATAAGATTTTTAGGTAACTCCCACTGCCACTTGAGACTGAAAATGGGAGAATTTGCCTAGTGCAGCTTTAAAAACAAGTATCCATTACAAACAATTTGTCAAGATCAGAGTTCTCCAATTACAAATGTAAAGAAGTAATTTTTCCAGAAATTAACACACACAAAAAATCCCCAAATGAATGCTTTACACAAATGATTACATTCCTGATTTGTGCGTTTATAGTCTTAAAAGTGTATCAAAATGACATGTAAGACCCGAGGGTTGATAAAACAGCAGTGCCTGAGAGAGAACTTCTCCTTGTCATCTGAAAAATTATTCTCAAATACATTTTTGTGATTCTGTTGAAATCGAATGAAATCATATGTAGACATACCAGCTGGGCCTGTAAAAAGTGTACTGTCTGATCTAATCTGTTTGGTCATTATGTTTGAATTCAAATACTGAGCCTTGTACGTGAAGGAAGATAACTGAAAACAGAAGCTCAGTGACAAGCCGGTAAACTGCAGAAGCTCAGTATTTGGAAGGACGACCCACAGCCGCTAGAGGCCCATCTGGTCCAAACTTTGTTCTCATTCTTGGAGCAGGACAATGTCAACATTATCGTGGACGCCCTGAAGAAGCAACTCGCCCTGGAAGCTGATCACCTTCCTCTTCTTGGCTGCCCTCAGGGTGCCCACCAACGCCTCGAAGATGTTGGCACACTGGTCGTCATTAAACAAGACCCCGAACTTCACGCTGGTTTGACCATCAGCATCTGAAACAAGAGAGTAGTGCAGATTGAGAAGGTTATTTCCAAATACGATTTTTTCCAACAACTTTGTGCCAACTATAATAAAATAATACAGATTCAACGAGCAGTATTTCATCAAGAATAAACTGAAGAACAGGGTATTAGTTAGCATTAGCACTGCTAGCCACCAGGGCTGAAGAAAAAAAAGAAAATAGCAGCAGAAGGCGTCACAGTGTTGGATCTGCTGCTTCTCTTGACAAGTATAATCTCAGAAACACCACAGCAACGAGCTGCATGTTCTGCTGCATTCATGCCATGTTGGCAGAATGGGGAAAACGATGACAACCTCCCGTTATTGCGTCCATGCATTATTCTAAGATGTTTCCCCCAGTGTTAGCCTTGAAGTTGCACCAGATAAAATGAGAATTAGCTGGTAATGGTGGCTATTTTCATTATTTTCTTATTACTTAATGTTTATTATTTTTTAAACCAATTGATTAATCATTTATACTACACAATGCCAGAAAACAGTGGAAATATCACAATGCTCAAAATGTTGTCTTCTATTTTTTTAATTATACATTTTTAAAAATATTTATAGCCTGTTTTTATTGTAAATGTTTCTATTTTCTATTTATGTTTCTTGAGTTTTGCTTGCTTTTTATTTATTTTCTCGTACAATGTTTAATGTTATGCACCAAAATTTGGCCACCAATTTGCTGGCACATCATTATGTTCACCAAGTGGGAGACATCGTAGCTGCCTGAAATTCCGAATGGGACCATGAACGCAGCATTAGCACAAAAGATAAAAGCATGACAAAGAACTAATCAGTGTCTAACAACTACACCGAAAGAGTCACAGGCAGACAGAGAGACCCTCTTATACGTTTTAGGAGTTATTTTAAGAGTAAATACAAGTACAAAGGGCGTAAAAGCCCAAGTGTAAATCAGTTATCAGTTGATTTTAATATCTACTTCTTGAATGTACCATTTCTTCTGTGGAACATTCAAGCGCTCAGATAGAGAGACTCATTAGGAGTGGTGAGCTAGAACTACCGATCAACATGACTGCATGACAACACACCATCCTCCAATACAAAATCATAGCACGGACTCACTTTTACTGCCGAGCCGCTGAATCTCCTGCACCAGCAAATTTATTTCATGAAAGACATCCATTGTTGCTAGAAGGGAAAACAAAATCAAGAGAGAAATATATTAACACAAATAGACTTGTTAGCTTGAAATAACGCTGCTTACTTTTTTTTAAAGCATCAAATCCACTGTGGTGTCGGAGGGATTACATGACACCCTGATACATGTCACCAAGCCAAACTCCGTTCAAAATTGTGTAATTTTCATGTTCTGTTGCTTCTAGGAAAAAGTAAATGCCTTCTCAAATATAGGATATTTTTAATAAAAACCCATCCCTCAATTCGGTATATGCTTAATCCGCCAAGCAGAGTTTATTTCAATAAAATGTTCAACTTTTCTGACTGACATCATGGGCACTTTGGACCTTGGATGATAGTGTGAAGTAATTACAAAAAAATATATTATTATTTAATTGAAAGTAAGTGCTGCTTGGTGATTAATTGTATGCCGAATTTTCAACAAAGGGCTAGTAATTCAGAAAAAATCTTAACTTTTAATCTTCCCATTGACTATAGTTGATCATCAGTAAAACAATTCCAATTTTGCCAGATTAGAGAACAAAGTTTGGGACTGGGATTCTCTCCTTACAAGAAAACTGCTGTTACGACCATTAAATCAGTACAAATGCAATTTTCATTTATCAAACATACATACAAATACTAAGCAATGCATTTAATAGGAGTGCATGACTGTACAGCATTCAGATCAACGTAACAAGCTACAACATGAACAGGGCGGACTATGATCAATGCGGAAATGGGTGATTAGCACTCCAAGCTAGCCATCGCAAAGCACAAATACTTCCTGTAATTAATTATTATTAGTGATGTGCAGTCATTCTTAGGTGCGGATTAATATCGACAGTTCAAATATGTTTTACATAACTTCAGGTACAAAAGAAAATATTCCAATGAGCAGCAGACATGAGCTCGCCGGTAACGTTAGCTTCTAGTGTTAAGTGATCTGCTGAGGGAGGACGGAGGAGTTTCAGACTGCTAAACGGATGTAATATGAGGTCGCAAAACGATTCAATTAAAGTCAACACAAAACCAGTTTAAATGTAACATTAACATATATATTTACCTTCTACTTCTTCTTGATTCTTAATTAGATGATGGACGATTTACTGATGAATCTGCACCGGTGGATAATCTTGCTGCGTTCAGCGTCTGCTCGGAAACTTCCCCCATATTTATTTAAATAAAACTTGAAGTGATATAGATGCACAGAATCAGACTAATTTTATCTAGTGGGAGCACAGGGGATGATATGTATTACACACGAGCTTTCATTTATTTTCTCAAAGGTGTTGTATGTGACTATTAAAGGAAAAAAATAAATAGCGACATAAAACACAGAACCAGAAATGTGCCAAACATATGAGCAGAACAATTATATTACATTCGTGTCACATAAATATGACACATTGTCGTGTAAAAAATGAAAGTGTTCACACGCTGAAACTTCTGAACCCATCACCTGAAAATATAAGAAAAAAAGTGTAAGCACAAACATTTCTAGAGCTTTCAGCAACAACACCTCATGGCTCAGTAAGTAAGTAAACTTCATCGACTAATGAAGGCCATGAGATGTGGCTGAGAGCTTCAGAGAATTTCCATTGACCACAACCTTCTGTTAACTGTCAGGTGTCAAAATGTAGGGTTTTTTTTGTATCAGTCATGTGTTATTTCATATGTTCTCAAATTTCCTATAAGACATGAAGGCACCATATAAGCTCATCTGACTTCATCGTGACACAATGCGATAGTTTCACGGGCACTGCCCCATATAAGGCATGGAACAGGGACGTCTTTACGTCTTGTGCCTGTAATCTGCCTCCGCAAACAACTTACCTTTTCTAGTCCTCCAAAAGTAACTCGCAGTCAGTTAAACAGGTGTTTAATGGGCAAAGAGCCCACATCCAACTGCAAAATAAAAATAGCTTTTTGTTATCAGGCCTTCACAGAACATTTCTATCCATCATAACTGTTGCCATGCAGTCAAGCGCAGTTAGATTCTGGCATACATGCACGTGTGTGTACAGAAAATTAAGAAAGGGCCATGTAATTACCGTATGGAAGCTGGTTAAAAAAAACCAAGTAAACTAATGGCCTTTTAGTCTGTTTATTTCTGTGCTCAAGCCACAGCAGAGCATTGGCATGACTGATCCTCTTTCTTTCCGCAATCTCGATATATACCTTCCTCCTCTCCTATATCCCTTTCTTGCAATCAATTGTTTTATGTTTTCCTCTCGTATTCCTTTTCTCCCTTCGACTTCGAAAAATGTAATTTTAAGACCTTTTTTATTTCAGGTGCGTGCCTATATGGTGCATAATCCAAAATGAATGTGTTTAATCAAATGACCACACAGAAAATCTGTAAAGTCTGTGCAGTATTCTAGAAGAGAAAAACTGAACACATGGCTCAGAGGGTGGGAGGAACAGGGGTTAAAAGGGGCACAGCAGCTCATTTTTGCTGTTTGTATTATGTTAAAACTATGACATGATACATTACATACACACATTAAACACTAAAAAAGACAACAATCTGTGACCTAATACTGAATAAGGCTTGTGAGAGACAGAGAACAGTTTCACAGTCTAACATCTTCCACTCTTTATTGGCTGTATTCTCACTACAGTAAGTTGTCCCGTCTCTATCGTAACAGTCATGCAGGTTTTATTTTGAAATCACTCATCCGGGTCCCTGCAGGCCAAGCAAGCTCTCGCTGACTCGGACCGTAGCTCAGTGACGTCACGAGACATCAAGCTAGCCATGAGAAACCTGAGCTAAGACCGGAAGTGAGTCGCGCTTGTCTTCAGAACAAAAGCGTAACTTTGATGATTTGATTTGATGGGATTTCTTTTGCTATTTTCATTCATAAAAACATATGCTACTACTCTAAAATTGAATATTGGTTCATTATCACAATCTTTTGTTTTTAAATAAGTTAAATGGATTGGAGTATTTTTTGTAAATAACAACATGACACGTGAATGCCGGGGGCCCCAGGTCAAAAAGAAGCTTCAAGGCCCCTATTTACCTAATCCTCCCCCTTTCTGTGCAAAATGAACAGTTTGTTTTATGCTAGACTACAACTTGGCCCCAGGTTTGATGTGTGGTAACCGGAAACTGAAATGAATTAAGGAATCTGCAACATGAAAGCACAACAAGAGATGTGTATTCATCGGTCTCTTGTATATTCAGACCATAACCTTGGGTTATACCCTAATGTCACTGCAACCATGGCCAGAATAACCCACTAGAGAGCCCTGGGGGAAAAATATAATGTGGGCCCCCATTGACCCCTTGCTTTATTTAGGAATATGCACCATGTGAATTTCAACACAAGGCTCCTCTACAAGACAGGTAGACAAGACAGGTAGACAAGACAGGTAGAAAGAGACACAGGCAGACAGAGAGTGCAGCTCTAATGGTACACGTTGCCAAATACATTTACAATTAACAAATGACCACAAACAATTTGTATAATGAGCTTGGGAGGAAAATACCCTTTGAAAATGTTATTATAGCTTGGGTTGAGTAGGGATAAAATACACTATATACTGTAGTATGTAGTTGAACTGCAGCTCAACGGCTGTTTTATTTTGAAGAGTCCTACCGGAAGTTTGACTTTGACTCTGAGTGGCTTGACACTGGCGGTAGGAATGGCGGCTAAGATTACTAGAGGAAGGAACCCAAAGACCATGAAACTTTACTTCTAACGGCCCAGCAGAGGAATTTGTTTCTAGCGAAACGCAGAAACACCATCCCACAACGGATTAAAGGGAGAAGAAGTGCTATTACGTGAGATAATCGCGGCAGACGTCCAGGCTGAGGAGGTGGACGCACTTTGCGAATTGCTAGTTAGCTTACGTTAGTGCCACTGACTTTGATTCAAGGTAGCTGTTAGCTCGCTGCACTAGCCAGCTGTTGGCTACTTGGCTTGGCTGGCCCAACAAGTTAACTTGTGAAGTGATTAACTGTATGAAAGCGTCCCTTATTTGAATTTTTGAATGGTGATCAGCTCTCTTTGTCAACATATAGTATTGGGGATTTTTACAGAGAGTGGGATCGGACGACAACAAGTCGACACAGCGCGTTGTGAACATTATTACTGCTAACCTCAACGTTAGCTAGTGCAGTAACGCTAGCTAAGTTGGGATCCTGAAGACTCGCCCATTTTTTGGATCCTGCCCCAGCCATTGGCTAAGGGCTAATCAACAGCCAAGTAGTCTGGTTTTCAGTCCGATTGGTACTACGATGGAAAGTCTAACGCTGACTGATATAGAGCAGAAATATTACTCGGATTTGTTCGTTTACTGCGACACGGACAACACCAAAAAAGTAGCTTCCAATGGAAGAGTTCTTGACCTTTTCCGGGCGGCCCAGCTACCCAGCGAAGTTGTCCTGCAGGTAAGCTAGCGTTAGCGAGTGCCAGTTTTTAAAGTGTTATCTTCAGATTGTGAGGCTGGCCACGGAACGTAGCGGTGTTAATGGATATTTTACACACTTGCCTGGCTGTCAGAGCTGACCTGTCATCCAGTAAAAGCTATGGTTAGCCTTGGTGGTTAGCAATGCTGCGCAGCAAAAGAGACACACCTTCTTCTGGCTAACGTTAGCCTTAGCCAAAGAGAGTGGGCAGCCAAGTCACATAGTTAACCTTAGCTGAAAAATGTGTCTCAAATTAACATTTTATACATGTAACAGACGCTGGTATGTGTTGAACAGCGCCTAATGTACACAACGTTGTTGCAAATTATGTCCTCATCAGCCCTTTGCCTCACATTACTGCCCACTATTTCCTGTCTCCTCACTCCATCAAAAAGCTGTGATTTTGTTCGGCACTGGGTTGGGCTGACATGGTGGAAATGCCGACCCAATGTCACAGTGTCTTGTCACTTGACACACGTCAATGTGATTTATAAAAGTTGGGACTCAAAAATACACGACTGAGGAATGGTGTCTCATTCAACACTACAATCCAGCCTTTACACAGACCTTGTAAATATGTATTAAGCCACAGATATTCTTGCTTCTTGTCAGATTATAGTAGTCATGTTATGGTCACACACCAACCATGACGCCATGCAGACTGTCCCTGCTCTGTCTGTTAACTATGAGTTATGAGTAGCCAGTTAAACTGCAGCAGTGACTCCGGGTCTCTCAGCAGGCCAATATTTGCAGTTTGTGAGTCAGAATCCTTTTCAAGGTCAACAAGGGGAGCTGTGTGGTGGAAGATTTAGGCAGTGTTGTAATCCTCCACTTTCAAACTGTACACTGTGTTGGCCTGTGAGACACACACAGCTACAGTGTCATGTTGTAACAGGCTGAGAAAAAAGTCACTGGTGCTTTGTATCCACACACACTCAGAATAAGTCCTTTGTCAGCAAGAAGGGGATCAGTCAGCTGTGGCGGGCTGTAGGTGTTGTGGCTCTCAGTACTGAAGGGCTCACATTTGAGGAGTCATCCTAATGTTACGAAGTTTAACTCCCTGGGTGTTAATCCTCCACAGGTATCTGGTGTCTGCATATTAGTCATGTAACCACATGATGCATTATATACTCATCTCCTATGTGTTTCCGTGCACATTTGAAACCTTTTGTAGTTTCTGTTGTGCTGCCCAATCTACCATTTTGGACAAAGCCTGCTCAGCATGACGTCAAGTACAACAAAATATGTGATAATCTGGCTTAGTAGTGGCGAGACCCACCGAACGTCTGCCAGTGGCCAGAGTAAATGAGACTGTTGCTTGTGCTGTTTTTGTGACTTAATCACATTAAGTCTTTGGAGAACTTAAATACAATACAAGTGTTTACAGTGTTGTTTTTGACCACTGTTGTGTTAAAGCAAACCCTAAATGTTAGTTATATATTGTTTAGTTTCTTGTTTAACTCTTCCATTTACTTAGTTATGAATTGTCAGAGGGAGGACTGGTCTTCTCTTCTCTCAGCGATGACTAATATCAGGGTTTCAGATGAAAACAATGTTGTTAAATGTTCCTCTTCCTTGTCCTTGTGTGTGGGTTTAGATCACAGAGCTGTGTGGAGCCACTCGGCTGGGTCACTTCGGGCGGAGCCAGTTCTATATCGCCCTAAAGCTCATTGCCATTGCCCAGGCCGGTCTGCCCCTGAGGGTGGAAAGCCTCAACTCGGGTGAGTCCACCTTTTGAATTCAATCATTGGTCTTACTTTAGAACCGCCTCTCACACATGAAAGAACAGATTCCCAGTCGGCACCATCAGACACTGGACTTTTCTGTTCTGTATTTCAAAGCCTTTTGTGTATCCAGGGTGATCAAAATCTTGTTTTTATTTTAGAAATGATAGCTTAATGAATTTGAGGAGCTCATGGGACAGGAAGTAAGGGGCAGGATAGAAGACCTTTAGTTTAAAGCCCTGAAGAATGCAGTCTGTGTTACCTAACTGCGCAAATGATGAGCTTAATACTACAAAGGATGTGAAAAATACTTGAAAAAAATATTTAAAGTACTTTTTTATGCTGTGTGTTAGTTGCTTAAACGTGCAGTCAGTGGACACAGTGTATGTCAGTTAAAATAAATCAATCACAGTTTATCTTATTAAGTTGGTAGAGAGGGTCGGCCATTAATCGTAGAGTTGGCGGTTCGATCCCTGCCTGCTTCTGTCCACATGTCGAAGTGTACTTGAGCGTGGCACTGAGCCCCAAATTGCTCATTATGTATGTGTATGGGTAAAAAAATATTGGTCACTTTGGACAAAAATGTAATGTAATGCTATCAGAAATTATTTGATACATTTTATTGCAGCCATTCTGCACTGTTAGTGTCATTAGCCCAATGTCTGTGCTATCAGGTTCTTGACAATAAGAGCTTTCTATTTATCTTGACTAAATAGAGTTTATAGTCAAAGCCCTTGAGGGTTTAACTGCAAAATTACATATTTCTTTGTTTTTGGCATGATTCGTCTCAAAAAATCAAAAGGGCAGATGTCACGGTCACCTACTGCATGAAGTTACTTGTTTGGCCTGAAATATTGCAACATGAAGTTGCTGAAATGATTTCATAATTTGATCAAAAATATAAAGAAGCACAGAGACCACTTCCTCATAGCAAAAGGGACACGATGTGAAACGTGGTGCTTATTGGATCTGGGGATGTTTGAACCTTTCTCTCGTAAAGATGAGGCTGTCTCAGAAGTAGATACAGTGAGTTAATGTTCCTTTACTTTGTGCTATCAGAAAGCCCAAAGTCACCTCGGTCATGCTGAGATATTGAATAGAAAATTATTTTCTGAAACCATTTCAGGAGCTAAAGCGTTCAAAGGAGACTAATGAGCATTCAGAAAAAACGTTTTACATGTAGAATATGAGTATAGTGTTCATTCAGTTACTGTGTGCTTTCTAGAAGACAGTCCATGGTGCATATTGGTTCTGTGTTTTCTGCTACATGCATTCAGGTCTATTTGGCCACCACACATTGGATCTTTCAATTCAGTTGAACCCATATTTCTCCTGTTTACTGTGAAGGCACCAGCAATAGCCTCCATCACTCTGTCAAATGTTATTTTGAACAGCCTAATCAACTTTCAGTTGTGAATGTATATTTTTAGTAGGTTATAGGGCTGCAACTAATGATTATTTTCATTATCCATTAATCTGATAATTATTTTCTTGATCGTTTAATTCATGAAATGTCAAAAGGTTGTGAGCCTATCACAGCTTTTCAGAGCATAAAGTAACGTCCTTAAACAGCTTGTTTTGTCCCACCAACAGAACAGATTTACTATCATATGTGACAAAGCCAAGCAGCAAATCCTCACATTTGAGATGCTGGAACCAGCAAATATTTGGAATTTTTGCAAAAAAAAATGACTGAAACGATCAATTATCGAAATAGTATAGGTAGTATAGTATAGATAATCGAATAGGCAGTCAAATATCAGCATCAAAAATCCAGCATTGATCAGGCTACAATGGGCTCAGTATCTGCCAACTAAACTTGACTTGACTTTGGCAAATTATACCAATTCAATACAACATACACCTCATTAATTTCCCTCCCTGCTCAGAATGGAACAGCGAGTTTTTAATCAGTTGGGTAAAGAGATAAGAACAGTGCCAGAGAACAGCTTTTGCTGATGCATTTTGCATTTTTGCGTCCATGTTGCTGTTTACTGCTTTTTTGATATTTTTGTGGTTATTTGAAAAATCACTATCTTCTTTTAAATATTTGACGAGTAATAATTTCAGTGTTTTATGCTTAATCTCAGTTTTATACGCTCTATATTCTTTTTGTCTGTTTTAATAAGCCTAGCTTATTTTATTCTTGCATTTTAGTTTTTATCATCTATTTTATGTAAATATTTTGTAGCATTGGTTTTGAGAAGTGCTTTATAAACTAGAGATAAAGTAGATGTTTGCAGTCCAAAAACAATGCAGTACTTGTCCGAAACAGTAAAAATGTTGTTTTGCTTTCAGTTCTATGGAAAACCAGTAGTGAGGACTTTTTTTCACTATATTATTCTGCCATTCAACCTCATACAAATCCACTGTAGAGGAAACAAACACACCATTTACTGCAGCAACATTATCTTTAATACACCAGCATTCTAATGTTCCCATTATACAGCTGAACACCTTATAAAGTCCATGCTCCTTCTCTAGGAAATGTAGGGAGTCAATAACTGAAGTAGAAGTAGATGAGGCAGGCAGGATGGAGGAAAGTGGCTACACCAAAAAGTAAACTCATCAGCAAAAAAATAACTCATGAAATCCTCTAAACATCACAGACGGATGAGATCTGACAATTTTAGTGCAGTAGGGAGTGATTCCGGTCTTCAAGCTTAGTGCATTAAAGCACCTGGAAACAAATCTGTCCTTTAATCCTGTGAATGGATTCCTGTCTCACCAGTCAAAGACCTGCCGCTGCCCAGGTTCGTGGTGGGGAAGAACGAGGCAGAGGCGAGGCACGCGGCGCTGTACCAGGACACAGACAGTCAGGGGTTGTACCCGGCCTCTGCCGCCGCAGTAATGCCCAGACCGCCAGGCCGAGGTCTCCAGAACAAGAAAGTTCCCCCATCAACCACTTCACTTCCTGTCCACGAGGTCATCCAGCCCCTTGCACCCAGCATAGAACCGCAGGTTAGTAATTTCACTTTCATTTGGTACTTTTTAATGTTTTATATCATCAGGTTTCTTTGCTCTTTTTCTTATAATTACCTATTTTTTATATAAAAGTACATTTATATGTGCACAGACAATAAATGAAGGTATTTGGTTAGGCTTAGGGTTGACGTTTAAAGACGACCATGCTTTCTTTTCCCACAATTAGTCCTGCAATAACTGCCTTAAATATGGACTTACTATTATGTATCTTTTGGGGAACATCGTACACACATTTTATTTCCTCCTACAGCTGAACCCAGCAGTTACTAGAGATATGCCGCTGGAACACTGTTTCCTGTGTTTATTTCCTGTGCTTGTTTGAGTACTTCTAGCTCAGATATCGCTTTCTGAAGTTTTCTGCTGCTGGCTTTTCTTTAGCTGAAACCAGCAGTGTGTTGCCTGTCACTTATGCAGACCTCTTCCCTCAACTCATATCTGTTTGCATCTGTTGTGAAATGTTCATTCACTGGTTGCTATCTGTGATGAGCAGATAAAAAGCTTTGAAGCTGTATTTATTGGCCTGTCCTTGGCTCAGATGTGGCATGTTCAAGATAGAAATGTTGTAGTATTTGAGATGGGATCTGAAAGTTAATACCCACAACATGTGAAAGCATAACAAGACCTTGGTGGCTACGCTTCTGCACACTGAACTTCTGTTTCTTTATTCTCAAATTAAGATTTTAAAAGATTGCATATCTGACGTTCATAGTTATTAAATCTACAGTTGTTTACGTATTTACTGAATATCCTTTCTTATCTGCATACATATTTGACGCGTTTTATTGTATTTATGTTGATTTCCAGCCCGAGCCGACGTCCCCGGTGGTCTCCCCTCACCAGTCACCCCCCACCTCCCCTCACTCGTGGAGGAAACACAAGCGGCAGCACAGTGGAGGAAACGTAGAAAGACAGCCGGTGGTGGCTGCAGCTGGAGCTGTGTGGACACAGTTCAGAGACCCACAAGCAGGTAACGTGCGCTGACCCACAGATGCTGAATAGTAGTTTCTCAATAACAGTAATGCCATATTCACACTGTTATGATTTAGCTGATGTGCTGGCGTCTTGAATTAAAGCGGAGCTGCAACGATTAGTCGATTAATCAGTTAGGCGAACGGCAATCGATCATTTTGAGTAATTTTTTAAGAAAAAATGCCAAAATTCTCTGGTGTCAGTGTCTCAGATCTCCTGCTTTTCTCTTTTACACCATTGTTAACTGAATATCTTTGGGTTTTGGATTGTTAGTCAGACAAAACAAGACAACTGAAGATGTCACCTTGGACTCTATTTCCTGACGTTTTATAGACCAAGCGATTAATTGAGAATCAACAGATTAACTGATACTGAGGCCACAATGTGAATGATAATGTTTTCCTTTTCTGGAAAGTACATTTTTTATAGGCGAACACATACCATATTTTGGTGACTGTAACAAAGAAGAGGCAGGGTTCAGTCTTTGTGGGCTGTCGGTGATGACAACAGCTGCAATGAAAATGTGACAGACTTGACAGAAACGTTGATACTAGTTGTGCCTTTGGTCTAGAAAAGTCAGCACGGCGCATGTTGGTTGTGTTTGCAGCTTGTACACAAATGATGTTTGCTGAGAGTGGCAGTTACTCATTAGGGAAACATGGGAGATGTCACATGGCATGTGCCATGCTTTCATCAGCACAAAATGTGGTGGAGATATTGCAAAAAAGACTGGAATGAAAAAAATGACCTTTTCTAGAGCTGCAATGGTTAATCGATCGGCAGCTATTTTGATAAACGACTAATGGTTTAAGTTATTTTTCAAGCAAAAATTTAGATTCCAGCTTCTAAACTGTCAGGGTTTGATACTTTCTTTGTCATGTATGATAGTAAACTGAACGTCTTTGGTTTTTGGACTGATAATCGAATGAAACAAGCTATTAAAAAAGGTCACTTTTGGCTGTGGGAGATTTTAACTGGCATTCTATTGTGTGACATTTTATAGACAAAACAATCAATTTACTGAGAAAATAATTGTTAGTAGCACCCCTAATCATTTCCTAATAACACTTGGAGTATACTATATGTATGTATTTATGTAGCATGGGATGTCACTGTATGCGTTACTATCCTCCTCCTTCCAGGTCCGGTGCCCGGTGATGGCATGTGGCCATCCCACTCGCCTCCTCCTCCAGGTCAGGAAAGTTGGGTCAGTTTCACAGCAGACACCCCGCCATCCAGCGCGCTCCCAGCAATGCATCCCTCGTCAGTCCAGGTAGGGCAGTGTTAACGCTTCTATCACCGTCTCAATTCTAGGGCTGGTCAGACATACTGATTTTCCCTGATAAGTTACAATTATATTTTGTTCAACTCATTTGTTGGTACAGGAACTTAGCTTTAAATTCTTCAGTAGGCAAGCAAACCCACTCTTCCTCTGACTTTTACAAAACAAACTCAGTTGAATGATAAAATAAACTCAATCATTAACACCCTAACATTTTATGTGATGCTAAAAAATGTTTGGGATTCATTTTCAATAAAAATAAATCTGCATATGTGTCTGCTAGAACAGGGTTTCTGGTGACAAAGAGACGGCAAAAATAAGCATACATATTGTACATATTGGCACACATCAGTGACCTGCAGGAGATAATACAGTAAGTCATCAACATAGATTAATTATGAGAATGACTGCGCACAATATTGTGACACGCTGTGTTAATAATGATGGCAAACAGCATCAACCTCTTTGATCAGATAAAAAGGCGCCATCAGCAGACGCTGCAAACATAAAACATGAGATATCTTACCAACCACAGTGGTGCCTCAAACATGAGCCAATGTTTTCTATCAGTGGTTTATCTGCCAGCGGTGCAAAACTAAAACTCAAGCAACTTGTGTGATATTGCTTGGGCAAAGACAAAAAACTGCGAAGGCCTTAGTCTGTACCCAGTGCCTCATTTTAGAAAGGCATCATGCTGGTTTTTAGTTTCTTAGACAGTGTTATTTAATTTATCAAATTGTCATTCTGAGCTAAATAACATGAGATTCTGGCTTCTGTCTGCCCCACTAGTTCAAATTCCCAGAATAATGTGAAAGGTTTGGTGTAATAAAAGTCTAAAGCTATGCAACATTCGTACCATATTTATGAGAAGTGTTAACAGTCCAAACTGTGGCCAGAAAGAAGCATACAGTACTTAAAGCCACTGAAGAAACGGCACTTAATTAGATTCGTTTTTATTCTAACCTGCCTTACTTAATTATGTACTTTGTGTGTATTCCTTTTTAACTAGTGCTACTTTCTTACATGTTTCTGTAAATGTCCCATGTGGTTTCCCGTAGGAAAGCACAACGATACGAACGGTGGCCTCAGCAGCAACGACCAATGAGATCCAGCGACAGTCCAGCGGCTACGATGACCCGTGGAAGATCACAGATGAGCAGAGACAGTATTATATTAACCAGTTCAAAACCATCCAGCCGGACCTCACCGGCTTCATACCTGGTAGGAAAATACACACACACACACACACACACACACACACACACACACACACACACACACACACACACGCAACAAGACTTCTGTAAAAGGTGGAATGTTTTAATCACCTGCGATCTGTTTCTTTGTATTCCAGGTTCAGCCGCAAAAGAGTTTTTCACCAAATCAAAACTACCGATTTTAGAATTGTCACATATTTGGTGAGTCATCGCTATCATGCCAGTCTCCATCTCTGCTGTGTTTGTCCGTCCTGGAAACATTTAGTGCACCATGTAGATGTCTGAGCCACCAGTATGCGTATCAAAAACCAGTCGTCAGCTCCTGTTACGTCTTGTTTTGAGCAGGACTCAGTACCAAGTGTGAACTGGACTGTATTTATCACTAAATGTTGTATTCAGCTCTAGTGTGAACACGAGCATCTGAAGCAGCATCTGAACTAGCAAGAGCAGACTAAACCTTCTTAATGATGTGGGGATGATTGAAAGGCAGTTTGAAAAGCTCTCCGCCGGAGCTACAGTTGCCATTGTGACGTATTTTGTCAGGACGGCAGACTCACTAATGTCTGATCTATGTTTGAAGGGAGCTGTCAGACTTTGATAAAGACGGGGCGCTGACCCTGGATGAGTTCTGCGCTGCCTTCCACCTGGTCGTGGCCAGGAAGAACGGCTACGACCTCCCCGAGAAGCTGCCTGAGAGTCTGATGCCAAAGCTGATTGACCTGGATGACTCAGCAGGTACGCAGCCTCTCTCTCTCCCTCTCTCTGTGTTGCTCCTTCACCCCAATTTCCCGACCTCAGGCCTCATAAAACGTGTAAGCTTACAGCACTGCAGCGTGCAAAACCTGTACCGCGGCAGTAGCATAGGTTTACATTCCATGAGGGAGCTACTGTACTTTTCTGCTGCCCTTCTACTCATAAGCTGACTGCCGCAATCAACTTGTTTATTACTTATTTAGCACATAACTTGTTAATACAGTTTGGATACTGTCAGAAAGACAAAATTCTTTGAAATGGAGATGATTGTTTTCTGTATTTTAAGAGAATTGTATTTTAAGAGAATAGCCATACATTATTCAACACAGTCTCTGTTGGGGGTTTCAAGTTACATGTAAATCTTTGCCAATTATAATGCTTTTGGAGTGTTTGGTATCATTGTTGTGTGCATGCCAAAAATGCTGTTTCTGAAACTGCTAGTGTTGATTTTAATATTGTATCCTCTGAGGAGCAGGTTGAACTTGTTTGCACTACATTGTATTAGTGAACTGCTTACAGAAATTGGAAATAATTTGTATAATAAAGATCTTGTAATCTTTGAATGCCAAATCTGCCCCTGGTGTTTAACAGTAGTGAGACCCCTAAATGTAGATGTGTGATCTGAGCAGAAAACCACATGCAGAATGAAGTCAAGCAGTATTAAGTGGCAATAATCCATATAATCAGTTTATATTTTTGAGGGTTTGTTTGACAAATAGAAAAAAGAAAAGACCAGTGAAAGCTTTCGCTGCAAAACCCCTGAGTGAACTGACTTGAGCAAGCGGGTCTTTTATTGGTTATAAATTCAAATTTGAATTTATGAGAGGAAGACTGTCATTTCTTCTTTCAAAAGTTACATAGTCTCACTTTAAAGAGCCGTACCAGATGTTTGGTCGATAATATTGTTTCCCCAGGTAGAAAGAAGCCTTAAGATGCTTGTGAAAATCAACTCAATTCAACTTTATTTATATAGAACCTTTCATACAAACATGCAACCCAAAGTGCTTCACATAGCAAGATTAAAACAACACAGACACAAAATAAAAACAAAAATAGACAACAATAGCTACATTTTTTGCTAGACTGAAAATTACAACAATAAAACAATAAAATGTTGAAAACAAAATAAAAACCAGTGATTTAAAACTTGAAAACTACGGCTATAACATTACTCCAAATTAAAAGCCAGATTAAAAAGATAGGTCTTTCATTTTATTTTAAAAATACAGATGGCGAGATAGATTTCTCCCATTGTTTATTGCATTTTGTTTACCATCTGGACCCCTAATATTTGTGTCTTTGGTTGTTAAGTAATCTGGCAAACCTGTGTCTTAATTTTCCGTATTCAGAGGTCCCGGAGTCGACTGCTGACGTTGGGTACTCGGGCTCCCCGGTGGAGGTCACCCCCAACAAATCTCCCTCCATGCCTTCACTCAACCAGGCCTGGCCGGAGATGAACCAGAGCAATGAGGTTCCAACACGCACACAACACACACATGTTTACTTGTTGTATTTTCACACATCCTGTAAGCCCCGTTGGTTTGCTTTTGCCATGTTTGCATTTGTTCCATCATGATTAATTGCTCAGGGTTAATTAGTTGAAGTTGCTTTTTTTTCTTTCTTTATCCATCCGCCATGATTCGATTGCCACGTCATCCTCTTCATTATCAAACATAATTACTGATAATTCAGCACCTTCTTCTTCTCACTTCCTGGACTGTGACTGTATGAGAATCAGCGGTGTCTGTTTTGTTTCCACGCTCACTGATGATGTTGCGTCGTCCGCCGATGGCCGATGATGTCGCATCACGGTAGAGGCTCAGGCTGATGATGTTAATGTGTGATGTCACTGCACTGGCTGACTGATATGTTTTTTCTCACTGTCTGTCTGTCTCCTGCAGCAGTGGGAGACGTTTAGCGAGCGCTCCTCCAGCTCACAAACTCTGACCCAATTTGACTCTAACATTGCACCAGCTGACCCTGTAAGTCAATCACTTAGTATGCATGGTTTCACCATTAATGGACAGACATTAACCCTCTCTGGATCTCTCTGCATTCTCTCTCTCTCTTTCTGTCTCTCTCTCTCTCTCTGTCTGTCTCTCTGTCTCTCTCTCTCTCTCTGTCTCTCTCTCTCTCTGTCACGCTGTCTGTGCATGATGTTCTTTCAAAGTGCAGTGCAGTGATTTGGCTGGCTTAGCTTCTATTGGACATCACCTTTTTTTCTACAGTGACATCCACCAATCACTAGTTTATTTGCAGATTGTGACAGATACATTGTTCCATATATGGTCAATGCTGTAAGTACTTAAAATTGTGTACAGTTGTATGGTTTACTGTTTAACTGTCCTTTGTGTTTTTTGGGGGTTTTTTGTCCCTCAGGCAGAATAGTTTTTTCCTTACAGCAATAACTGGCTCACGAATAGCTCTGCACAATCAATCTGGCGAAAACTGCAGTATTGACTACCACAATTTGCTTTATTGCAAGAGTGTGCATCTTTTTTTATATTGCTTTTAGGTGCTCTGAAATTCTGGGCAGAAATCCCAGTGGAAATTACTCAGCTGAACCTGAACAATGACATAAAACGTAAATCTTTAGATTTTTTTCTTTTTTTTCCCCTCTCAATTTGGAATGGCAAATCGATGAGCTGCTTTTACTGAAATATCACAGGTAGACGTTTTACTGAGAGGGTGTAACATGCACAGAGGTTCACGCAGTGGTGGAAGAAGTATTCAGACCCTTTACTTAAGTAAAAATAGGTATACTGCATCATAAAAATGATTTTTGAATCATTTTGTCGTCAGTATTATACATGTCTTCTCTTGAGTTAATGACAGTTTATAATTGTGAAAATGGGTCCAAAACAATCATAAAGTCAAATCTTCACTTTGTTTGCATTCGATACACAAAGCAGGGCTGTTGTATATTGAACCAAGTCAACTGACAGATGGAGGCAAAGCCTGAGAGAGTAAACCGATAATAAAATGTTCTTCTCCTTCTGTGAAACGTGTCTCTCCCTTCATAAATCTGTCTGTCTCACCTCCTGTCCCTTTTATCTCTCCTTCAGGACACGGCCATCGTCCACCCAGTCCCCATTCGGATGACGCCCAGTAAGATCCACATGCAGGAGATGGAGCTGAAGAGGACTGGCAGCGGTGAGACAACCTGTGGCCTTAAGGCTGACTGTCCACATTATCATTTACAATTGCAGTGTAATCAGTTTCTGTCGTCATGTGTGTGCAGCAAACACAAGCTTTTCCATTGCTTATTGACTGTTTTTATGGATAGCATTGTGAGGGGTTTGAAATCACTTATGAATGTGATTTCAAGCTAATATGAAAGAAAAATTAAACTTGGATTAGAAACTATAGTCGGTACGAGAGTGCATGTTTAACGTCCCTTGCTGAGTTTGCAATGTGCGAGAGGTAATGACAAACCAAGAGGCTGCCATTAGTAAACAGAAACATCATTAAACATAATCGGAATTTTTATTCATAAACATGCAGTTGTTGATATTTTGTGGTCAGGCTTGTTAGCAGTTTCTAAAGCTGCTACTGAAGATATTTTGGGATGAAATCACTAGTAAGACTGCCAGCGGTTCATTTTCAGTTATTGTCACCCTGTATAATGGACTGCAGTAGGTTCAACACTTTTGTCTTCCCTGTTATTTGTCAAACCTTTAGACCACAACCACCCTACCAGTCCACTGCTGGCTAAACCTCCCGAGCTGTCCGAAGAAGCCAATTTACCTGCCTCCATGAAGTTTGTAGCTGCCAACACTGTAGGTGAGTAAAGGATGGGCTGCTGTACCAGAGAGTCCATGTTTTTCCACCAATTTAGCGTTCCACTCCTGAAACATTGTCAGACTCATGATGGGCAGTTTAAAAGAAGGATCAAACTCGATGCAGCAGAACCAGAGATATCATCTTTTTCATTCTACTCATTCTTTCTTGTCAAAACCTGGCGCCTACATTACCTACAATGCAACTCGACTGCCGACAGTTCAGTTGGACATTCGAATGTGTTACGCTAGTAGTTGCTGATGTAGCCTCGAGCCACAAGCCTCAAGCAGAGACGAGGAGTGGGCTACAGAGGTCTGATAAGTTCACTTCTTTCTACCTCCACACCTCCAGATTTATGAGCCTTCACACAGCTCCCTCTGGAGCCACAAAAGGCTTCGTACAACTTTTTTTAACCTATGCAGTGGTACTCCCCAAAACCTGGACACAGACTTTTATGTGTAAAATTATTGGAGTTCTCCTTTAATATGGTTTTATTTTATAATCTATAAGAAACATTCTGAAACGTTACAAAAAATGAAGCGTATTTTCATCAGCTTGGCCAAAGTGAGTAAATTTAATGTTCTTTTAATGTCATAGAATTTATGCTGAATATATTTTTGGCTCACTACTAACTAACGTTGACTAACTAAATATATAATATATTTCTGTTTCTATGCTTTGTGTTGTGAACTGCACATTTCTGGATTGTAGGCCAGTAGGTTTGATCCAATGTTTATGGGCTGTTTTTTTCTCGCCATGAAGGTGATGGTTACAGCAGTTCAGACTCCTTCACCTCAGACCAGGAGCCAATCACAAGACAAAGGTCGGTGGCCGTCATGTGATTTAGTTTTTGTTAATGTTCTTTATTGTTGGGGTTCATGTTGTTTTCTTACTTTTGTTGGACAAACACTGTGGACACGTCTTTGTGTTTTGTATACACTGTTATTTCCCCATCACTAGTAGCAGTGGGTCTTAGTCCTCTAGCAAGTCTGCTGGTTTGGTGACCATTTATAGATATGAAGGGGGGGCGTCTGTTTAACTGTATCTTTGACCATATTTTCACATTGATTACCATCCGCTAAATCTCACTGTAAATAGAAAATTTGTATCCTATCCATAATCCCAGAACCGTAAATGTTTGCGTTCAGGTCTCAGTCGGGCGCGTCTCCAGAGGCTCTGAAGGTGGTGGCCCCCCCTCCCCCTCCCCCCCGACCCCACCCCTCTCACTCCCGCTCCTCGTCTCTCGACATGAACCGCACCTTCGCTGCCACATCGGCGCCAGGACAACCACAACCCTCTACGATAGCTTACCCACCTGCTGTGCCTCCTCGACCGCTACCCACACAGGTAAGGAGAACTCTTCTAAACAGCAGCAGCAGCGATGCATTCAGGTGCTCCTGTGCAACAAATCATGAGGTCTAACTGCATCACATCATCATAAATCCTGCGTCAAGTGTGATCTCTTCACCCCACTCTTCCCTCTCCTGCCCTCTCTTCTCTCCAGACATCAGCACCACACACCGGACATCGTGTAGAGGCTGAAGGTGCACCGGGAGGCGGGGCGGTGCTCACCAGCACATCCCCCCAACAGATTCCCCAGCAGCCCAATTTCGCCGACTTCAGTCAGTTTCAGGCCTTCGCTGCATCTGAACAGCCTTCCAGCCTGCCAGAGGTCGATATGCACAGTGAACCTGGACAGGTAGGTTGTTACCTGGAGTGTAAACTTTTAACAAATAATTTCTCCTCCTCCTCTTGGTCACATTGACATCTGCCATTTTATTGACGATGCCATTCTATGTTTAAAGCTTTCACAACGAGTCATGATGCAAATCCTGAGCTGTTAACTGTGAAATAAGACTGCGTATCTTAACTTTATATCTGCTAAAACCAAAAGCACTTGAGCATAATTTACTATTTGTATGTGACAAGGCTTCATCCACAGGCATCTAATTAATTTTTTATTCAGATAAAATTATAGATGACGGTGTGTTCTGCCATTTATCGTTAAAGCTACTACGGAAACATCCATGGATGATAAATATTTATCATTTACATCAAACGTAATAATGGCCACGACACTCAATGCTGCACATTGGATCTTAGTTTTTTCTATTATGACAACAAACCTGGGCCATAATGGTCTTCAGAAATAATACAGTACATTTGATGGATGCTCACCTTCCTCACTTGTCAGAATTTCCTTTTAGTATCACACTGTAAATGTCCTTTTGGTCATGGTCACACAATCTGTTGTGCATGACAAAAATTAGTTACTAAGATAAGTGTGGTGTCTGCTGTTGGTGACTTTGCAATTTTGTATTTATCCTTAAATATGAATCTCGCCAATTCCTTTCACGAGAGCCATAGTTCTCTAGTTGATTTCAGAGGTTTCACTGTCTGCGGCGCTGTTTAGAGTTCAGAGTTTGACCTGTCGTGCTTTTGAACGTGGTGGTGTTGTTTTTTTGGTGTCTACAGGCGGAGAAGTCATCGGAGGGAGCCGGCCCTTTGAGAACAGTCAAGAGTGATGGCCAAGCAGATGAGAGAGCCTCATCTACTGTCAACTCTGTAAGTCAACATCGTCATGAATTATCAAAAAAGCCAAATTAATCAATCAATTGACTTATCGTTTCAGCTCTAAATACATTTGATAACATAACTTTTAACTTGTAGAAACGACGTAAAGACAAACAGTGAAAGGACACAGAGGAGCACTTGTAATTGTTATTTTTTTTCATGCCTCTGATTGAACTAGTGTTTTTGCTGATTTTTCTCTTGGTTTCGTTTTCCCATCAGGTTAAGGGTTCGTCTGGTCCGCTAGCCCCTCCTCCAAAACCCGTGCGCCGAAGGTTGAAGTCAGAAGATGAGCTTCGACCGGAGGACGAGCAACACGGTCCGCAGAAATCAAACGTCATAGCTGCCGTCCTGGCCACTCAGCCCTCCATCCCCAGGTAGAAAACATGGATGGCTAGTTAACAAGACTTTGGAAGGTCTTGTTAAACGTGAGTTATTTTTGTATGTATCACGTTTTAGTAAAAAGTGTGTTTATTTGTGTGTTTTCAGGTCAGTAGGAAAGGACAAAAAGGCGATTCAAGCTTCAATCAGAAGAAACAAAGAGACGAACACAGTGTTGGCTCGACTTAACAGTGAGCTGCAGCAACAGCTGAAGGTATGCAGGATGTGCACTTGAATGTTTTCTTTGTTTGGCAAAAAAAAAAAGTCACTCAAAACTTGTCATTTTCCAGGACCTGCTTGAAGAGAGGATATCCCTGGAAGTCCAGCTGGAGCAGCTCAGACCTTTCTCTCATCTTTAACCAATGTGAAGAAGGAAACTCTGTACGCTGTAGTTCATCTGAAGCAAGGCTGTGGCCCTCGGCGTGACTCCTCCCCCTCCATCCCTCCCTCCCTCCTTCCACCATCTCGGCTTTCCCCAGGAGGCTCCGACCTGCTGCAGGGCGCTCCGTTAAAACTCTTACGCTCAGTCACACACTTATTAATCATAAACCGGGAATGACCTGAGGGCGAGGTGACAGGAACGTGGGGGGATTTTACAAACTGGCACTTTTCAATTTTCTGTAAAGAGAGGTGAACGTGAGGATGACAGCGGACTGAGAAACGGTTAGGAGTAGCGGACAAGGCGATCCACCTGTGAGTGCTGTCTGAAGACAAACTGCTGGTGTCTGATGACTTCACTCACTGAATTGCTGAAGAAGAAAGGCGTAGTGTGTTTGGTGTGTGTGTGTGTGTGTGTGTGTGTGTGTGTGTGTGTGTGTGTGTGTGTGTGTGTGTGTGTGTGTGTGTGTGTGACCGTTTGTGCATTTGTGTTCCTGTTTAGTGACTTACTTGAGGCTAGCACCAATATGTTCATTCTCTCTTGGGGTACAGACTCTGCCACACCAAACTCCTATTAAAAATCAGGCAAATTTAAAGAAGCAGTTCAGTATTTTGGGATGTAAGCTTCTTCACTTTCTTTTTTAGAGTTAGGTGACAATATGTCAATCTCATGTGCGTTAAGTACAGAGATGGAGTCTGCGATTAGCTTAGCATAAAGACTGGAAGCAGGGGGAAACAGCTAGCCTGGCTCTCTCCAACGTTCAAAACTACAGCTACCAGCACCTCCTAAAATTCACTAATTAACACATTGTCTCTTGTTTGTTTAATCTGTACAAAAACAAAAAAGTAAAAGCAACAATTTGTGGTTTTAGGGGGAGTTATATGCTGAAACTACTTCATCTAACTCTCTGAAAGAAAGCCCATAAGTGTATTTCCCAAAATGTCGAAATATTCCTTTAATTGTCTTCTCGCTTATTGGCATACCTACTTTTCTACTGCCATGAAAATAGGTCACAGAGACATATTGGAGGCTTTGAAAACATAAAGTAATCTATGTATGCCAGTAAGTAAGGAATGTAAAATTGACATTTTTTTTGACTGGAGTTTGGTGTGGTTGGTCTCTCCTTGAAACATACTGGGCTACTTCTGGACAGGACTTTGTGTGTATGTTTGTGTGAGGCCTTTTATGGCTAAATCATCATGGTGAAGGCTTTTGTGACTCATCCTGTGACAAAAATTCAGCCCACCTCCCTCTTCTCACTGCCCCTCGAAGTCTGTGTGTTTGTGTGTGTAATGCAGTGAATGAATGAACATGCTTTGTCGTCTTTTTTTTCTTTGTTACACAGTGTTTGGGGTTTGATGTGACTGAATGGTTTAACTTTATGCCAAATGACTGAACTATCACTCTCTGCTCTCTCACCTCTATTTGGGCTGTCTTTTGGGGAAAAGAATGCAACTTTTTCCCTTCCTACAGGTTTCTCTTGATTAGCTGTGCATCAACATTTCAGCTTTCCTTTAAACCTCCTTACTCTTGGTTGCTGTATGTTATTTCCATTCTTTAACTTCATCCGGATGGGAAACAGTTTAGTCAAAACAAGACATTCACTTGAAGGGGTTTGAAGATATTCCAGCTGCTCAACTGCAGGAGGCGGCATTTATGAAGAATTGTGTTGCTGATCAGGGAGAAGCTTTCCTGTGATTTTCTGGTCGGCAAACACACGTGCACAGACACAAACTGATGGTGCAGATAGAGGTGATGTTGATTTAAAAATTCAGCTGTTTTCCAATCGTGCAGTCAGCACTATGCAAGTACGGGCGATACATCTTCACAGACCAACTACACTTGCTGTTTGTACTATGATAGTAGCAACTGAACAGTATACTCTGGTTTTTGTATCTTAGATCTTCCAAAACACCATCTACTGTATGTTTGTGATTCATTTTGCCTTTTTCTTTCTTTTGGTACTGACGTGCAGTCTCTCTCTCCCCCGCCTCCCCCCCCTAATCAGGGCACTTTCACCCTAAATTTGCAAGATACGACTGGTTCTTTGTCGGTTGTAGATGAAGCTTAACAGGACTACAGAAGGAGACCAGTCAACGGAACAGGAGACCTGAATGACCCAAATGCACTTTGAACTTAACCCCCCCCCCCCTATTTCTTTTGTGTTTTTTTTTTTATTTGTTACGTCCCTCTTTGCTTTTTTTTAACCTGCATGTTCTTGTCTTTCATGTGTATTTAAAAAAAAAAAAAGATGCTTTAAGAAGAAAAAAAAAGTAATGAACCACTCTTTTATTTCTTCAGTACAACCTGGAAACTGTAAGGTTTCTTGTGCCAGTACCCTAAAATACCCTATTTTGTTTAATTCTTTTTTATATATATATATAGATATAAATGTTTTGCCCTGGAGCTTCCTGTGTGTTTGCGAAGAATCTGTCTTCTTCTGAAGCCTTACTCCCCGACTGGCGTTCAGGTTTCCACGGTGGCTGACCTCTCTTCCTTGTTGCATCAAGGCTCGCCTTCTTTTTTCTGCTGTTGAGGACGATGATGTACTTGGTGTGTGTGTGCGAGTGTGTTATATTGTTTCCAGACCTGGAACTAATACCATTTAAAACCCTATTAAAAACCTTCATGTGGGATTGATTTACGTTTGCTGGCACAATAGCTCCCCTCGATCCCTGACCCCAAAAGGCAATCTAGGCAGGCACATATGATACACACTTTTGGACTCATATGTAAATTTGCATTAATTGCTGACTAACAGCGAAAGAATATTCTATTTAATTCCTTCTCTCTTGGCTATGGGATCCTAGATGTTTAACTGCATGGACGTACTGTATCTCTGCAGAGTCAACTAGCAGCTGTGTGATTTTTACACAAAAATAAAAAACGGCACAATATTTTAAACTGCTGATCTCTTTACTGACTTCATTATTTGTTTGAGAACTTTGCCCATATTTATAGAGAATTGCACTTAAAGAATACCTACTTTTTAAGGACCAACTTTGGGGTAAAAGTATTTCGCCAACAGTGAAGTATAAGAAATTTATTAAGCAACTTATTCCTACTTTGAACATGTGCAAGTGTAGGAGCTTCTTTTTATGAGCAATACGGTCCTACGTGAACACACGACTTTCTGCCCAAGTTTAGAACCGTTTTGGATGTTTTACTCGAGAGATTTATTTCTGTGCCGAGCAATATTTGAGTCAAACTGTGGTGACAGTCGAAGGTTATTTGCTTAATACTCCCACACAGTCCTGAAGAAGCAGATTAGCCTTTGATGTTGGATGTTTTTTATTTTTTTATGAGCAAACTTTGATTGTTGCTTATTTAGTCAAATATTTAATATTATGGATGTTATATAATGTTATACTTAATCATGTTAGTGAGGAATCGCCAGACACAATTATTGGTTATTTAGAAAAAAGAAATCAAAACCTTACCTTTTGTGATACATTATTTTGAAAAAGCCTGTATAGTTGACTCTTAAACGCCAAAGTCAACTTACAAAAGAAGCCTGAATTCAGAAAAACTCAATTGAAATGACAA
This sequence comes from Maccullochella peelii, assembly GCA_002120245.1. Classification (NCBI taxonomy): domain Eukaryota; kingdom Metazoa; phylum Chordata; class Actinopteri; order Centrarchiformes; family Percichthyidae; genus Maccullochella; species Maccullochella peelii. The sequence continues at coordinate 105,995 of LKNJ01000970.1, forward strand.
ACTGAATGGGTTTGAGCAGGTTTTTATTAGATCTCTTGTATTGCTTCATAATTAGTAGTACAGAGGGGCTCAAACAAATCCTGGACATAATCAACTTTCTCAAGTTTAATCTCTCCAATCAGTGAGCTGAACTCCAGCAAGTCAACCACTTCAACCAACTCAGATAATGGCTATCAGAGATCTGTCGAAGGGCAGATCAGGTCATTAAAGTCACTGAAGTAGCCTGAATAAACTTTAGTTGTCTTCATATTTTTGCAACAAATCAAATCTTTGTTTAATTGAACTGTCAGTCAGAAATATCAGTTTAATCTTCATGTGTTAGAATGTAGAGAATAAACAGTTTCAGAGTCAGTTACATCAATTTAGGCTTTTAACAGAAACTTAAGCATAAGTCATGTAAGTGCTATGGAACCTTTTGCAAAGCCCAGCTCATCTATGGTATAAAGCCTTATATTGGAGTCACTATAGACATGAGGAGGCCTGTTCTCTACATCTACTAAATATCTTCTCTTACAGCAGGACAAAGAGCTCTAATGTCACAAGATAAATCTGAGGTGAAACTGTGTTGTTTGCAAAAGCAGGACTTAAAGAGGACAAAATCAGTGGGTTGGCTTCAGGGTTGTTGTTTTGTTTCCCTCGGGTGTATTTATCGTCTTGGTTTCAGGTGTGTTTTGATGAATCCAGAACATTCACTTGTCAGCAGACAGTTCAGGTTGGGGTGCAAATCCAACTGGGACTTTATTTGACCACACTGGAAAAACAAAGAGATCAGAGATTGTCAGTGATTGTTTCCCTACAAATTGAAGTCAGAGAGGACAGCAGGATTTTGGGACAGCAGAAGACCAAAGAACCCTAAATGGACAAGACTGAATATATCTTTAAAACACCCATGTTGTTCAGCGTTAAAGTTATTTCTAGACCTTGGAAATGATAGACAAAAAATGAAATTTAACTCAAAGTCATAACTCCTCCTTGTGGAAGACCACAAGCTCTGGAAAAATCGAGTACGTGGACCTTGAATTAAGACTTTTTTCAAATCAAATGTACGGGTACTATTTTCTAACACCACTGATTTTTTTGATTTTTTTTTTTTTACAGAGAAGGGGTCTAGGAAAATCCTGAAGGGTGGATTTTGACAACTGAGACTTCGCATCTGAAAATTCAAATCGCACAAAGTTCTCAAATAATGTACTGAAGTAAATGTAGCACAGTCCACTATATATTAGTGACTGTATACATAGTCCATTACATGTAAAAATCCTGCATTCACAATTTCAAAAACAAATTCATGCACAAAGTGATTAGTAACTACATCGATCATATAAATGTAATCCAATAAATTGTACAATATTTCCCTCTGAAATGTTGTGGACTGAAAGCAGAAAGTCCCTCAAAATGGAAATACTCAAGTAAAGAACCAGTACCTCAAATTTGTACTAAAGAACTTAAGAACAGTATAGTAAATCTGCTCAGTTACTTTTGTCCTCTGCCATTAACATTATCTAGAAAATGAGAAGCTCTGAAACTAAACTGTAGGTAACCTTGAGGATATGTGGCAGAACAAGAAAACATACCAAACATTTGATGGTTCAAGCTTTGCAAATGCTTAAAGCACACTTGTTCGCTTTCTTACTTGATTAGTTTAGCATATAGACCGGAAACGGGGGAAACAGCTGGCCTGCTTCTGTCAAATGGTAACAGTTGCTGGGAGCAGTTGCCAGGCAACCAGCAGAGATTCTGGAAGGTTACAAGAAAAAGTGAAGCCAGGCTAGCTTTTCCCCCCGTTTCCAGTCTCTATGCTAAGCTAAGCTAACCAGAGGCTGGCTGTAGCTTCATATTAACCGTACGGACATGAGCGTGGTGTCAATCTTCTCATCGAACTCTTGGCAAGAAAGCGATTGAAAGTATATCCCCAAAACTATCCCTTTAAAGTTGGTTATTATTTCTCCTGCTTGTAGCCCTGCTCGACACTCACACGCTGGTTTCCTTGTAGCGGTCCAGAGCCTCCTGGGCCACCACCTCAGAGAACTTGGGGTCGGTCCAGGGGATGTCGCCCGGCACGCTGATGTTCATAGGTGGAGAGTCGAAGAGCTGCACAGACACGTTGGTTTCTCCAGGCTGCTGCTTCTCCTCACCTGGCTTCTCCTCAGTGTCCCTGCAGATCACCTGCAGCACAGGGAGGGCTTCATCTTAACAGTTTAACAGCCTAAACATATCTGCATTTACATATAGGAAATACTGATATACTGTATACTGTGGGCAGATGCAGGCTCCAGTTCTGGTCATTTTGATCATTTGGCTTCAGTTACATTTTTTGTTGTAGCGCTTACAAAAACAAAAACTCATTATAAAAACCATTATAGCTTTTAAGTATTTATTTATGGCAGAAAATTCAACTTGTAAGGTGGTCGTGAAGCTAAAAAGGTTGCTTTTCTTGTCTCCCAAAGGACAAAACTGTCCTAGATTAAAGGAACTGGTGTGAAGAAAACAGACCGTAAAGTTCAAGAACCTGGAGGAAAACTCCTAAATTAAAAAACACACTTGCAAACACTTTAAATTTTGCAAGTGTGTTTTTTAATTTAGTGTATAGTGTGTTTATTTAAAGTTTAAATAAACACACTATACACAAAAAGCATGTAAACTGTTAAAAATACATAAAAGCTTGTCTTAAATTTAAAGTTCATTCTGAAGGTTGACTTTTTTTGGAGATTTCATCTTCTCATATTTTTCACATTTAGACCCTCCAGAGAGAAAAATTCATATTTTGTTAATTTAGGGAAAACGCCATTACTTACTACACAACTAACATGAAATAAAATCGGGCTTGTTTGTTACATCAAACCAAGATGTCACAAGTAATTTGATAGTGACATATTGATTTTGGCTACAAATTGCACCCTTAATACCGTATGTTTTATATTCCCCTTGTTTGCTCTATTCCTATATGTACTGTAGCACTCATTAGAGCCTCTAACCAACACAGACAGATGGAGAAAGACGCAGCGCTACACTGAATGAGTTTAACAGATTAATCCAGCACAGCAGAACGGTGAGCGGGTCCACATACCGTCTGAACCCGGAAGATGTTGCCATTGGTGTTGGTGTCGTTAACCAGAGACGACACCCAGCCGAACTGCGTGTTGAGCAGGTCCAGGATGGAGGAGGTGTTGATCATCTGCTCCTCGAACCTCTTCAGGAGGGCGTTGTACTGCTGAGTGAAACGCTCAGCCATGGCCAACGCGTCCTCCAGCTGCTCCTTCAGCGGGCCCTCCAGAGGTTTCTTCCCGGAGCAGTCTGTCAGGGAAACGGGTAAGGGGACGTAACATGTGCTTCATTTAGCAGCTAAAGAGCCAGATATTTCCCTCAGGAGTTGGTAGAGACCGAAAACAGAGATGAAAGAGATTGAATATTTTACTTAAATTCCAAATTAATGATAACGTTGCTCTGTAACTGCTGGATAAGTTCAGCATATCAACTTAAAACGTGTCAGTGTTGTGTTTACAGTTTTTTTTCCGCTGCCCCCAAGTGGCCAAAAAAATCTGTCATTGCAGGGTTAACATTTTTTAAATTCTGAAAACAGCCTCAAATGACATGAAAATTCTGGGTTAAGCACTGTTTACTGTAATGAGGGCAATGTCCACAATTCGCGTCCGGTCTGGGATCTTTGTTGCATGTTGATCCTCATCTCTCTCTAAGATAGATTTTTGGCCTGTTGTGTTTATACCAACTAGCTGAAGCTTCCCTTTGAATGTGAAATCAATATAATCCCAAATGTCACAAATGTAGATGATACGTTACGTCAGAGGAACAAAAACATCATTAACACAAAGGAAATGATTACATAATTAAATTACACTCTCTGTTGCATCCGCTGCCATTCATGTGAAGCCCTTCCTGTTTCCAACATTATCATAAATCCTAATTGTGTTCCTCTAATAAAAACATTTCTGGATCATCATTCAGGTCTCCATATCTGTTTTCCTGCAGGAGGAGGCTACATGAAAGGACACAGCCGGACCTCACTGCACCCACTTAACCTTTTGAACGGTTATTATTAGTTGTTTTATGAGATCTGACATAATGTAATTAATTATCAAGGTTATCTTTTTTTAATTTTATGTATTTTTCTCTCAGTATTGCGCTTTATTTGTTTCTTGTTGCTGCCTATATGTTACACATTTTCCAACTAACTGTTAACTTTCTAACTTTTGTTTCCAGAGAGTTTTCTTACCAATATGCTGGATGTCTCTGCATTTCTGACACTCGTCACGGAACCTGATGCAGCCGGCAGAGTTGCGGCGAATCTCCCTGCAGGTCATCCTGCCGTTGCCGAAAGGTTTGGTGATGACCACGTCCTCATTCATGCTGCCGTCTGCGACCAGACACAAACACACAGTTTGGAAAATGTTTTTTGTTTTTTTCAATTCACAACCTTTACATGTTTGGTTTGAAACTGACTGAAAAACTCTGCAGGGATCACTGACAAATCCACTTGGTTCTAATCTTGAACTCAAATTTTCTGATTGTAATTTGTGAATTAAAATGTGAATACACGTATGAGGAGCCCAGCCTGGTGCAGATGAGTGAAGCTGACAGAGGAACAATATAAAACTGGTGTTAATACTCTCTTAACATGAGAACCAGTTGTGCCCCTAGAATGGTTCCCAACCCCTGTTTAACTGTTGAGTACACTGACAACCCCGACCCCCTCGACCGCGCCCTTATCCTCGCCAGATGGAAGGCTGTTTTTAACTTTACTAAATAAATAAAGATATGTACTAATAATTTTGCTGTTTTCTACAGAAATTAATCAAATGCTGAGACATATACCCCAAACATTTTTTTCTTACACCCCTTAAAATCAAAAGGGCCGCACGACCCCTCTGTGAAGCTTTGTTAACACCTACTAGGGGCTGGGACCCCTAGGTTGGCAACCAGCTGCAGTTGCTATCCTGCAAACCCTGCAAAATCTTTCTGAATACTGAGCAAAAAGTAAACAGGTCATCTATAGTTGTGATTTAAGTAGAGTATGGCAGAAAATGTACCCTCATTAGGAGGCGTGTCTCCGTCCATCATGGAGCCCATAGAATTGAAGAAGTTCCTGCTCATGCCCATCATGGGGGAGAACAAACTCTGGAAGCTGTGGAAAGGATCGTGGAATAAAGAGCGAATGCTTCTGCTCCGGCGAGTGTACGGCCCCAGGAAGTTGGGAAAAAAGAACACTGGAGGGTTGATGGAGTGCACATGATCCGCCACCTGATCAGAAACGCCAACAACACAGACACAGAGCTGATGAGGTTGCCTGTTAACTTCTTTGTTCTGTGAGTGAACTGTTGCATCCATAACACTTTTATTGACTCGTACAAATACTTGATTGTGATTCAAGATTTATTTACATTTCTTTAACTGTTGCCATAGTTTATTATGTGCTGAGATTGTCTCCATTTAAGGGCTGACTGTAAATTCTTTCTCTGTTCTGTTGAAAAAGAGATCTCAAAGTAAATTAGATGATTTGTTTATGTCTATCAGAACATGTGATTGTGGTGCCTGTTTTCTCAGTGTATTCCCTTAATGTTAAAGTTAGTGTTATTGTCTAGAGAATGCAGTCTTTATAATACATCTATCACTCACATATATACAGTATGAATACAAGCAAATATGTATCTGTGTCCAGCGTTTACATCTATGCTCTACAGGTAAACAGTACCTTCATGCTGTCTGTAAATATGCTGTCCACACCATCGGCCATCACTGTGTATTTTTCCTCCAGGTCCTTAAACTCTTTGCTCTGTCGTTCTCCCTCCTGCTCCAGGACGTCCATCTTCTCCCCATTGATCCAGATGGAGAAGGGAGACGTTCTGTTTAGCACATCCTCCAGCTGCAGATAAAAGGAGGAAGTCAGAAAATCAAACCTTAAACATCTATACTTTTTAGCTTACTATGATATCAGGAGAGTGAAGAAGAGAGAGAGACAGTGTTAAGAGTAGGAGTGAGGAGTGTTTCATCTTTTGTGTTTCCAATACTAATTCTTTTCTGGACCAATGTTGCCAGAGTATTTGTGCCATTTAGTATCATTAAATTTGACACTTTACATGTCACTGAAATTCCAAAGTATTTGCTATTTTTCAAAAGTAGTGGTCTGACCTGGCGTCCCACCAGTCCAGATCCACTGCTGCAGGTCCGGGAGTAGAATTTAACGCAGGTGTTCTTCAGACAAGGCTTACACTTCTCCCACTGAGACTTTATGGTCTCATTGCAGACCGCCTCCTCCTGCTCCAGCTTGGCTTCCATCTCCTGAGCTGTACGCATCGATTCCTGCAGTGAAACAGGAACAAAGATTTCAAGCTGTTATTTTTGGTGGGATTCTCAGACCTTAGTGGTCATTGCTAGTTATCATTGTTGCATCATGTTTCCTAGGGATCAAAAGTCAGTAAAATAGTGTCTGATTGTAAGATAATTTAATATATTTTGCGTTATTTAGTTTGACCTTTAAAGAGCAACTTGCTGGTTGAATGTTTTACTACATTTATTCTTAATGTTTCCTGGAAATTATTACAGACATAAGGGCAGAAATTCAGTGACGGGAACTTTTTACTACAGCGGATAAACTGTCAAACTCACTATTACTACTTGATATCATCCTGTTGGCCGTTTTGTTTTTCTCCTATCTCACCAAGAAAGTGGGTGCTGTTGTCAGAGCTGATCAGAAAACAAAGAAAATCTTTCAACAAACAAATATTTCTGCAATATTACTTAGGAATTCAGTCCTTTTTGTCAGGAAATGGGGGGAAAAATGAAGACAAGCAAGAAAATCGTTTCCCATGTTTTGATTCTGTGTCCTGTCAGGATACTTGTCAAGTTTTTGCTCGCTTACAGATAACTCTATTGGGACAAAATAAACCCATTTGTTTTCCAGGGGATCATAATTTAACACCTACTGTATCTATGTATCTGGCATCAGTGGTGATGTTTCTACCTCTTTCTGCTCCTTGGTCTTCTCCAGGGCATCCAAAAACTTCTTGTGGTCCTCTGAAGATTTCTGCATCACACCCTTCATCTCCTTCACTCCGTTAATGGCATTTTCAATCTGTTTATCCAGATACCTCTCTCCCTGGAGGGAGAGCTCTGTAAACAGAAACGTATCACATATTCACTGCAGGGGTGGATTCCAGTAACAGACTCCTGCATTTCTGCAGTCTTTCACCAAACTGATTATTGTTTCATTACAAAGTCAATTATAAAATATATGTGGGGTATATTTTGTTTAAGTTTATTTATATGTAATACTTTTTATAAGAAAATGCCCCTTTACTCTGTTCTGCACCCCGACACTACCATATCCCCTAATTTCCATTTAAGAGTAGATTTCTGGACCACTTTAGGCCTTTAGTGATTTCCAAGAAGGTGACTTGGTTTTAAAGGACCAGTTCACCCAAATTACAAAAAAATGAATTATTGTGATATCTAGCCTTTGAGATACTGTAACTTTAGTTTGAGTTATCCAGGCTTTTGGATATTTGTCTCTGAAATTTCCATATGTATATATATATAATGTAGGCAAATGGTATTTCATTTGTGTGTTATTTATTTTTTGAAGAGACAATGTCCTGGTTACTTTGTACAGTTTTATGATGAAATAATAACAAAAATGAAAAATACATGAACACAAAATTATTCTTATTTTTTTTAAAGTTGGCTGAACTGACCCTTTAAAGTTTTCTGACGTGGTTGCGGTGAAACTTACGCTTAAGATCTTCTGTTGATGGAGGAACGATACAGTTGACTGAGGCCAGAAGAAGGGCCACCACCGCTAAAGACTTTGTCCCTTTCTTCTTCATCATCATCATCATCATTAACATCCTCTCTGACTCTCACAGGTCCGGCAAGAAAAACCTGGAAAAAAAAAAAAATCAGACATAAACTTCCAGATTCAATCTAAACTCCTACTGACTGTGTTGTAATGTTCCTCCCATCTCCACCAGGGGGCGCCGTGAGCTGTAAAGAAACCAGACAGAGACCTACGCAGTACAAAATGACCATGCTTGCTCAGCAGTTTTCCACCCTTACACAGCATAACATAAAAATAACCGCACTGATCAATACTAATGAATAATTCAAACTCATGCCTGCTGAATGGATCATTTCTCTCATCTCCAGTTTCATTCACTAAACCATTAGCAAGGACATTATGACCAAACTGACCTCAGATCAGTGTTTCCTGTGACTTTGGCCAACTGTGCATTACATAAAGAGAACAGCAGGCCCTTTCACTGTTTACCCATTTTTTTCTCTAATGTGTGCTTGGTCAGCTGCCCGTACATTCAACAATGACAGCTTCAACAGAGAGAGACTGTAGCGCATAAGATAAAGACAGAGGGAGAAAGTCATCAGACGGATGGACCGGCCGTGTCTCCTCTCTGTGCAGGTTTTACCAATCAGTACAAATCTCCCTCTGAGAGTCTACTCTCTGTTGACTATTTCTGCAGCCAGATATAATCCTCCCTTTTCCACTAAATTCACAGCATGATGATCTAAATGCACCAATCTACCTGCCATTGTCAAGCAAAGTAATGACATTATTTTAACGTGCAAAAGGAAGTCGTCAAAGAAGAACGGCGAATAACACATAGCATACATTATACACTATGGACAACCTCCAGCCTCCACTCTTCTGGGTTCAGGCTTTCCATCAGGCCACTGAGGGGTGGAGGTCAGGGTCAAGGTCTCCTCAAGAAACCATTTCTTTATAGACCTCGCTTTGTCCACAAGCATTCATGAAAACAAAATATATCTTAGGTAACTTGGTTTTTCAGATTACAAAGCACTGATGCTGCTCAGTGATGTTTGCGCAGTCACCTGCTCGCCCACCATTTCCGGTTTCTATGGAAACAAGCAAAGTACAGTATGCACAGCATGTTGTTTTTGCATCATATTTGGTATGAAGCTGTCATTTATATTATATTATATTTGGTGTAGAGCTGTTGTTTGACCTCTTAACATACAATTTCCCCACTTTTTCACATCGTATTCCGCACTGTCTGACAGGATCACACATACGGTATATTCAGCATCAGCTTCTTTGAACTTTTTATTGAAGCTATACTCCATGTTTTTAGGGCTGCACCATTAAATCAAATTGAAATGCTCTGGATGTTCTTTGCATTTTAACCAGTACACATTTCCCCAAATTTCAGGCCACATTTCAACTTTTGGATCCCTACTAAAATTTAAAACTGTGGGTTTGAACAATGGGTTTTCTCACCTTTGAGATAAAGCTAGTAGCAACTATTATTCAGCACAATGCATGCTAAAGAGGGTCTGGCGTCAGTTCACTGCACTGATGGTATAACCTCTCTGAATCTCTGTGCTTTTAATCTGCAGTTAAAAACAGAAAAAAATGTCACCAACTGTTCCAAACCCAGCAGGACTGGACGCCCACCTGGGATCTAAAAAAAATGTCCCACTTTCTCCTCTCTATATGAGCTCATGTGCAGCCGCTTACACAATGAGGTCATTATTCATGTGACAATAAAGCTCTTGCTTAATTACAGAATGCCAGTTACTGGAAGGTTTGTAAACAGGGACTGACTGCTTACAGCGAGACGTTTTTTAATGAGAGAAAAAAAACCCCCAGAATGAGTAAACCTCGACTTGCAGAGAGGGGAAAGAATGAGCAATGCATACTATTATATTGTTATTATTGTATTTCTATATTATATTATATACTATATCATGATATTTCTTCCATTTATATACAGTGTAAATTTCATAGCATTGTAATCTTACTGTATAGTGTGTGTATATTACAACGCAATATATAGTAACACTATATACTTTAATATGAAGCTGAAACAATTTGTCGATTCATTGCTTAGTTGATCAACAGAAAATTAATAGGCAAAGATTTTGAGAATAGATTCATAATTTCAGCCATTTTTAAGCAAAACTGTCAAAACGCAACTGTTTCCTGGTTCCAAATGTGAATACTTGCCTGTTTTTGTTAGTGTTTTATGATAATAAATTGATCTTTGGGACTTTTGGTCAAACAAAACAAGCTATTTGAAGATATCCCCTCGTCCTCAGGGAAACTGTGGACATTAAATAGATTAATTGTGCAAATAATCGGCAGATTAATCAATAATGAAAATAATCATTAGTCGACTTCACTGATATAGTCTGATATACTGTAATGTATATATAGCTTTTTAAATGTAATTTCTCTAATTTGTTATTTAATTTTCATTTATTTAATTGAAATAGTTCTTTATCAGTTTTCTTACCTCTTAGCCCGTACCTGAATCTGTGCTGCTGTAACATCCCTCCAGGGATCAATAAAGTCTTGTTCTATCTTATCTTTTTGAGCTGCCATGTCTATAATATGTTTTAGTAACATTTATAGCTATCAGCTAATAACTACAAGTCGCTGCTCCTGCTGTTGCTTGTTTTCACTATTGATTAATTATCCTTCTCTTTCTGTCTCATTCTCTGTTAGACACTGAAACCCGCACAAACGATTTTCCCAATGCCAAAGAAGGAACCCTTTCTGGATCATCTTGGCTCCATTTACAACAAATGGGACACTGGCACATGTGACCTCATTTTGGCCTCATTTTAAGTGTTTGGGGATATCTGCACCCAAAGGATTCACTTGTCATATGGTCAAGGAGAAATTTAGGTCAGTTTTAAACTAGAACATTTACAAAAAAGAATCCAAAAGTAATTTTGGGATTTTGTTGATATTGCCAAATTGCTATTTTACAGTAAACTCGGAGGAATTTTAGAATATTACATGTAAATGCAGTTTAACTGCTTTTAAAATCCATCTTGCATGTATCCTCTATTCCAAGTTCACTGTTTACAGTTCATTGTCAAATGGCATGTTTATATTCCTATTTTGCAGTTAGCAGTGCTGCTGGGTGTGCCTAAGTGCCTTATTAAAGTAAACCAACCACAATATGATGTCATCTACCCTAATCCAGTTGTTTTGATCCAAAGATGGAGGTCACACCCATGAGTAAGCAATACAAACAGCAGCCATAAAGTCAGCATTTCTCCAAGAAGAAAAACAACTGAAGGGACCGACATTTAAATAAAAAAACAAACATTATTATACTGCCCAATTAGTTAGAAATGTTTACAATTTGACATTTCATAAGCTAAACCTGGAAAATTTGGCCAATTTTTTGAACTCTATTCTATTTTAATTTATCATAATAACACTGACAGCTTGTATATAAAGAGACAATTTCCCTCTGTGCATCACCGAGCTGCAAAGAAAGAAAGAAAGAAAGAAAGAAAGAAAGAAATAAAAGCGCCTCTGTCTCACCTCTGTTTGTTTTCCTGAGACTCCAGACCGTCTGAAGCTGCTTCAGTCTCTCTGCTGCTCGTATTTATACCACTGGATAACGGGGACGGTGCAGACATGTGATTCACTGACCAAACATGCTGCCCGCCGCCGCTACTGTCAAGCTGCCGCAATACAAAAGCTAATTTCCTGTATTACGCTTCAACATAAATCGTTATCGTGACAGATATTCTTTTACAGTTTGGGCGAAAACTGCCACAAAGGGGAAACAAAACTGTGTTTTCTCATGTGTAATATATAAAAACCTCAAGTGGCATTAAAAGCTTGTCAAATTATCAAAGGAGTAGTAACAGATTCTTCTTTGCTTATCTGTGCTGTAAATTAGGTTGGCTAGCTACATTCAGCAGCCGGTTAGCTATAGCTTTGCATAAAGACTGGAAATAGGGAGAAACAGCTAACCTAGCTGCAAAAGCAGCCTACCAGCACTTTTAAAGTTCACTAATGAACACATTATATCTTGTTTTATATTATTGTAATGTATATTATCTTATTTTGCCATATATCATATGTAGCCTACTATAATATAAAGTCTTGGTCTTATATAATTTTTCTGTCGAGAGGAAACATCTTACTTTCATTCCACCCACGCAATATATTTTCTTTTTTGTATTTTAATTACTTTACTCAGTATCAAACCAGTAATTCCAATATGATTAATTGATTTTTATGTGTACCACTTTTGAAGTTACGCCTTCCTCCACTATAAGTAAAAAACGGTGTGCTTTTATTTTGAAATCCGAAGGCATTTTATTTCCTTTATGGTGTTTAACTCTGCCTGACTTGACGCTCGTGAGCCTGAGGATTTTTCCAGACGTTTTGTAATTTATTGGCAGCAGCACTCAGAGCTGCTCAGATGAAAGACAAACACAGGATTCATCCTGAGCGTGACTCAACATTTAATATTTTCACTTTCACGTTTATCTATTTTATCTGCATATTACCAAACCACATTATATGTACAGTTTCACAACAGATGAACAGAAAAAAATACATATAGCCTCTAGGCTGAAAGATTAACACAATTCATAATACAGATAATAACACACTTCCTACATTGATAGCATTTATTAAGCAAAGCCTTAAAAATAGTAATTAATAATTACCTTTATGCCAGATATGTCACTGTGACTGTTGTTTTACTGTTCTTAAACAATGAAATAATTATTTCTTCCATCTTGCATTGTATCTAGCAACTTAATCATACTTTTCAGGTATTTTTTAATCTCTTATATAGTCATATTTTTACTATATGTACTATTAAACGTAGCCTCGTTAACACGTTTTGTTTCAACATTTGTATTTTTCAAAGTTTTAAGAGGCTCCAGACCTATTTCACAGAAGACATTTTGGCACGTCATACCAGTAAGAGCACATATGTAACTAATACTGTTAACAAAGGCCAATGCCAACAAGCCATGCATAACACCAGTACAGCTGGAACTGGGACACCTAAATGCAGTGCAGCTATCTTTAATGTTATTAATTACACCTGTGCTTTTCCTGCTTTTACAAAAATTCTGCTTTGAAAAAGGCCTGTTGTTTGTTTCTTTAGGAAAACAGCAGAACCCTGTAGGGTGTGGGAGTTAAAGGAGTCATAATCTACTTTTATTAGATTCCTTCTTTTTTTGTTAAAAACTGAAAATCATGTATCTCCAAATTTGGTAGAATTCTTCACATACATTCAAGGATCAAGGGTTCCTTTTCATTTTCAAGGCTAAAAAAACAGTTTTCCTAGGTCCTGAAAAGTTGACATTTTGGAGATACATGGTTTTCACAGGACAGCGACATTTAATGCTGAGTTGTATCCAAACAGGTCAGATGCTAAACCATGAGATTGTTTTGACTAAAGCCTGTATTTTCTGAAAGTGTGAGGAGATTTTTGGGAATTTAAAACAGCAGAAGGGGGAGCACAAACACACACACACACACACACACACAA
>LKNJ01000971.1:0-81125 GCA_002120245.1 Maccullochella peelii
CGTGCCTTGTTCACCACTGTGGATAAGCTAACTAATCCCCCAAAGGAACCAGCCCCCGATTTCATATTGCTTTACAAGTGTAATGAGTTTGCATCTTTTTTCAGCATAAAAATGGAAAATGTCAAAGTGGCCATAACTTCCTCCATGTCATACAATGGAACCAGACCGTTGCTGAAACCGCACAGAAACAATTTGGCCAGATTGTCAACATTCAACACCATCAATACTAAAACTCTGGAGGATGTAGTGAACCATCTTAATTCATCCACCTGCTTCTTTGACACCCTGCCAACCAGCTTTTTCAAAAATGTTTTCACTTGCTTGGAAATGGATGTGCTGAAATTTGTGAATGTCTCACTCCTATCAGGCACCTATCCAAAATCACTGAAAACTGCAGTTGTTAAGCCCCTTCTAAAGAAAGGCAACCTCGATCCTTTTTAATTTTGTATAATTACAGACCGATCTCTAATCTTCCTTTTATTGGAAAAATTATTGAGAAAGCAGTTTTTATTCTATTCAATAACTTTTTTGTAAATGTAAATGCCCTTTTGGACAATTTTCAATCTGGCTTCAGGCAACATCACAGCACTGAAGGTGTTAAATGATACTCGTCTGAACACTGAGTCGGGTAAAACATCAGTTTTAGTGCTGCTTGATTTGAGTGCAGCCTTTGATAGTGCGGACCATGAAATACTTCTAAACAGACTGGAAAAGTGGGTGGGCTTATCTGGCACAGTCCTCAGTTGGTTCAGATCATACCTTGAAGACAGAGGCTATGTTGTTGCCATTGGTGATCATAAATCTCAGCGGATCACCATGACATGTGGAGTCCCTCAGGGTTCGATTCTAGGGCCACTATTATTCAACCTGTATATGCTCCCTCTAGGTCAAATCATACATGACAATAACATTGCTTATAACAGCTATGCAGACGACACTCAGATTTACTTTCTCCTTCACCAAGTGACTATGGTCCCCTAGACTCACTCTATCACTGATTTTATTGTTTTGAATGTCCTTCTAATGTTTTTCTTTGCCTATGTAAAGCACTTTGAATTGCCTCTGTGTTTGCTATATAAATAAAGCTGCCTTGCCTTGTCTATGTAGCCACCAAGTGCATATGTGAGACCCCTTTTACAAGATTCTCATTCATCAAATGTGTCAATTAGAAACATTAGAAAGTCAGCCAGACACAGAATTTTCAACCAACTAACAAACTAACGTTAGCTTCATTAGCTGCCTAGCTACGGATGATAAAATCTACCAGTGACAGCTGTCATTTCAGCTGGAAAAGTTCAGCAGCTAGAAAAAGAAGCCTGCTTTTGGTGGGTTTTTTGTCTTTTGGTTGCAGCTTTTTTTTTTTAATTACTGAAGATTTCAAGCACTAAATATGCCAGTGTTATTGTAATGTGCCATACGAGAACGGAAATCTTGACGGGCTTATAGCAACAGTAACAAAAGGGCAGAGCTTAGCCAATGGGCACATATTAGGTGCACTCAATAGCAATGTTATGATAGGTTTTTATAATGAAAACTACTGTAGATGGAAATTTGCAAACTGGTGCAGCTCTTTGATTGTTTTCTGTTCCTGCTGAGAGAATAAATATATAAAAGTATTTTAAGGATGTGCCCAGGAGCCCCTCTAAACGCCCATTTCCACTTCCATCCTTTCCTCTGGCTTTTTCCACCCTTAAATTAAATCTCAGCGTTACACCATTTCTTTATTGCTAGCTGGAGAAAAGAATGGATATTTGCAAAAGGAAGTTAAAAGCATCAGTGTTTTAATTAGATAACTAGTGCCATTAATCGCAAGATTATAGTGTCAATATCTTCTTTTGCTGTTGTGTCCCAACCATCTGCTGCGTATCATGAAGTACACTGCCTATAAGAAAACAAGCAAGGAAAGGCACTGATTAAAGGAAATTTGGTAAAAAGAGCTTCTCATTAATTTGAAGCAGTAGCACAGAACCCTCTGTTTCCCCACAAAACATGAAAACGGTGCAGCTGCTTATCCAGCTCCAAAAGCATAAAAAAAACAAAAATTAGCCTTTTGAGATAATTTCAATCAGATTTCCCTTCAAAAAGATAAAATAGCATTGCATCATATCTCTTAGAGAAGCATGAAAATGTTGATTCTCTCTCTGTTGGTGTGTATTCTGGACCGTCAGGGTTTGTCAGGGTAACGATCTCTTACACTGAGAGCCTCAACAACAAACAAAAATAAATAGATAAAATGCTGGGATGCTCATGGGAAGAGGGAGACAAAAGTGAGTCACGGAGGATTTGCAAAGTGAGGAAAAAAACGAACATTACGGCTGGTTTTGAGGCACAGCTGCATCTCATCGGCAGAGCTTGAACCCTGAAGTCTTTTCACTGCCCTTTTCCACGCAGATGCTTCTACTTCTACCTCTCTTGCTTCTTCTTTACATCATCTCTTCATCTTCACAACCCTCGTCTTGGTGTTCCACCTCTGAGCACTGCTATTGTGAGCATAATGGCCTCAGATGCACAAAAACAGATTTAAAAACACATAAGAGGGAGGGAGGGAGAAATGGAGAGAGGAGCTCCAGAGGAGGAGGTGGTGGTGGTGGCATTGAGTATATTTTTGTTAAGCTTCTGTACTGCATGCCCCACAGATGTACAAGAGGAGATGCAGCTACCATGGAGCAAAGACCTGGAGAATATCATGTTTGCCTCATTAAAAACGACACTCTCAGTGAGGTGAGCGCAAACAAACAGACAATAGGAATAATAAGACGCCCTGCAGCCCTTCACATATTCAAATGAGTGGGATACATGCAGATTTGCACTTCATTATTTAAAAATGTTCCGTCCATGCTCACTAAATACGACCAACCATCAGGATGAAACAAGCAGAGGGGGGAAAAAAAGAATCAATTTCAGAGTAGTTCATAGCTGTGAAACCCATTAGTCTCCAGACAATTAGGGAGCGTGTATTCTGCATTGTGTCGCGTGCAATATGAAGCAGAACGCCCCGAATGCAGCAGCTAAAAGGTGAATTAATCAGTTAATTAATCGGAGGCTACACACACAAGTTTTAACAACTCAAAGGGGATGAAAAAAAGATATGAGAAGAGGAGTCTCTTGATATTGTTGCATGTGCATGTTCATCTACATAAGCAGTAGTCGTTGTTCTACAGCTCCAAAAATACTTTCATTAAAAGTTTATTCCCAGAACTACTATTTAAAATTCAGATTATTCTGGAGTCCACAAGTTATTTAGTGTTATTCCATAGTGTTTCAAAATGCATTTATAATCACAAAGATAAACACAGAGATGATTTTCACGCCATCAGTTTGAAATCCCGACTACAAACAAAGACAACTCTCCCGTCAAAGATTCTAACCCCTGCTACTCTTTTATTTCAATAAAGTGCTGATTTTAAAAGAAAAATGCAGTTGCTTGTTTACAGATATGGAGCAACATTATCATTCATTTGGAGTTACGTTTGACGTGACAAACACTTGAAAGTAAAATTCCCACATCCCCCCCCCCCGAATACAGATGACCTGACCTCATTGTGCTCAGACAGCGACTATGTTGTTTGTTTGGGGTCCAGCTTTGCAGTATGTATACCTTTTTATTCTTTTCTGTGCTTTTTTGTCAGCTTAAATCTGCCACTCAAAAACATCATATATAATATGGCCATTTTTGTTAGGGAATGAGCACAACAGGGCAATAAAGTTAAAATGTGTGTTTGAATTATGCATATGTGAGGGTAGTGTTGTGAGTACAAAGCATTAGAAACAGGTCCTCAAATACTGTTGTTATAATAGAATTCCACTCAATATGCAAATGTTCTCCATGTTTTCAAGGCAATCACAAGTACGCTCAGCCAATGCTCTTTCCTGGACATGGTCTATTTTTGTATTGAATGGAAATATGTTTATTTTCTGAATTAATCTTTTTTCTGCTCATCGCAGTTTACAGTATCCAGGCGGAGGAAATGGCTGCATTTTTTTCATGGCACAGACAAACACTAATAGGGATTTAAAGAAATAAAAGTTGCCACATCATAAATTGATTATGTCTCTGTTCAGTTTCAGTGTAATCCAGTTTCCCTCCCTTCCAGTCTTGTGTTTGTTGTCAATTGAGGAGTCGCAGGCCCTGCATACTTACAGCATGACGGAATCAAAAGGGACTCAGTCACCAAGTTTTACTCTGCACTGTTCAAAGCAGAAGAAGTAACATGTACATTTTGTCAAATGGACAACAATCCTCTGAACACCCCAGTGGGGATGGAGGAGTCTCACCAAAGGGTGTCATTAGACTGACGAGAGAAATGAAAGGTCAGATTCAAAGCTTCCTTTGTGTGCAATTAAGGGAAATTATCCTTCACAGTTATGGCAGGACAACGGGCTGATGAAAATTTGCCTCTGCTGCGGTCAGACAGACTGCAAAGAGGATAGTAAATATCTCTGCCACTGAAAGATGTGTCAGAATGACTTCTCAGACCACCTAATGTTTAAAATTGAGGCGGTCCTTTCAATAAAGGTGACATTAAAGTGACTTTGAATCATGTGGCATAAATGGACTCTGTCTTACTTAACATTTACTGCAAAAGTTTTGCAGTTAGATGGAGCTGGCAAATGTTCTGAACATCTTCTCCTTTTGGATGAATTGTTATTTTGAAGAAGTGACAAAACAGAACAAAATGAAACCTTGAAATATCACTTTGATTTTGACTTATTTTTAGGTAATTATTTGATGGAGAAGTTACAAACCGAACAACTTGGCTTGCTAGGAAATTAATACAATTTTAGTGTAAAACATAAGCCTAATTTAATGAATTGTTAAGCTGTATGTTTCCAACAGTATAGCCAGTAACCATCTGTCCAATGTAGTGACAGATGCCATCCAAATAGCACTTAATTTAAAGTTTCAGTATAGGCAACACTGTCCACTGGCAAATAGAGTCAGAACTCTTACTTATTGTTAAATACCAACAAGTTATGTGTCGTGTGACTGCACAGTCATGTTTACCAGCCTGCCTGTATATTTTAATGCCAAAGGGTCTAGACCAGAAGTGTAGTGGTGCGTATAAACAGGTGTACAGCATGTGCCCACCTCTGAGTAGGTGGATTTACCACATGCCTACCCCAAAATAGCCAAAAAAATATGTGTCAGTCAGTGTACATCTTGCAGAGCAAGTCTGCAGCCGATCATGTTACAGTCTTGAGTGTTGCAGTTCGGTGGCCTGCAGGTTTAAGGCACTGACCATGAACTACAACGTCCCCGTTTCGTCTCCAGATGGAAACCTTTGTTGCATGTTGTCCCCCAGCGCTCTCTCCCCTGACTTCCTGTCATCTATCTACTGTCAGGTTTCTAATTAAGGCATTAAATGTCTCCAAAAAAACATTAAAAATAAAAAAAATAGTGTAATCACATAGGAGATTTTCGTTCCATGATTCCTTCCTGGAAACGTACCGTTACTGTCGTAGTACTATCGCAGGCTATCACTGTGCACCAAGCCTGTTGAGAAGTACTGTCTTAAAGGAAAACGTCTGTGACATGTTGCTTTATCACCATGAACACACACACACCATCCTGCCGCCCCAAACACTCACTAGAGCACCAAATGTGGATTAATCCACCGCTGGAAATAGTTCCCAACAAATGCACTATTTCCTCCTGTTTTAGTAACGTTTTCTGAAACCTACACTGAGCCTTTTTATTTTTAAATGAAACTATATTTGTGAGTCATTTTTTAAAGATTTTCAAAGATCTTCAGCAGGAGTCAGTGGGCTTGGGGCTGCGACGCTTAAGGTAGGGAACACAGTGTTGGTTTTGGTCTTTTCATTGGATTTCTTGACAGTAAGAAAAAATAAAGAATAGAGGCAGCCTTCCACTCTCTTTCAGACATTTCCGGGTCCTCTGTGTAGTTCTGTCAAGGCACCGAGGCTGAAAAGGCATTGTCCTCACCTGAACCGAACAAAAGAAGTAACACGTTCCTGATTTTGAATCTGAATTATTCTCAGTGTTAAGCCAGTGTGATGAGCCAAATCCTTCACCTTGACTGTGAACATCCTCGTCAACACTCATTGGAGGAAATTTGGCTGTTTTCATAATTATACTAAATAATAGCAGCTGAAACTATCGGGAGGACCTTTTCATACTTCTTGTGTTCTCGCTGGAAATCAACCTGAAATTCAGCTGCCTGTTAGACAAAAAAAATACTATTGTTGTGTCACATTTAATTTCATGTCTTGCTTTCTTTATTTTCTTACTCTGAGGCTTGCAGAGGTGTTTTTTCTTCATTGCTTAATTTTTATTTATTTTTTAATGATCCCACAGGTCTGCCAGATCCCCCACACTACCACTGCTGCTGCCACACTCCTCTTTCCTCCCCGATTCCTTTTGTCTTCCCAGCAATGCCGCCTCTGGCATTGTGATCACAGCTTCAAGGTCCCTGACGTCTGAGCATAAGTTGAAAGCAGCAAGAGAAAGGAACACTAATTAGCTTTTTCCTCCTCTCATAATTTATTTTCAATGGAACAAAAGAGTCACAGTGTCTTGAAGAAAAAGAAAGGGACAACATCTGTGCTGGTTTGTGAGCTCATGGAGGTGATTTGACATGAGTTTGACAATGTCCTCCCACTCTATAGGAATTAAAATGACAAACATTGACAGAGCATTGTACAGCCCCTGCGAGCTGCTCTCTGTTGGCATTAATTTTCCCCATTCCTGTTAGTTGTGAGTTATACTAATTACCAGCCTACCGTTTAGCAAGGGGCTTTTTCCGCAGGGAGCCCGGGGATTCCCAAACTGAACCAAATTACAGTAAAGTAGTCATTATTTTGGCTATTGCTTTTAAATATAGACTGCAGAGAAAACATCCACTTCTAGATTCCTGCATGGATGCATGCAAGACGTCCATTATTTGTCTGTCTGTTTTTTCAGGCACTGTTTGTAAGTTATCGGCCAATCGATCATGATGAAGTGAATGGATCGGAATAAAGACCATGGATGTATTTGTATAAAGGCCCATCTAGGGACGAGCATTGCAAACTGGCTTAGACTATAAATGTGTGATATGTGGCATTGGTCCAATCTAGGTCCTTGTCCTAAAATTACCAAAAAGTCCAATCAGCACCTCCCTAAATCAACAAAAAAACTGAACCTTACAACCGTCATTACAGTAGGAATTATAGCAGGGCTGTTGTATTAGACTGCATTAGTTTAAGCTAGCATTTTAGCATCTTCCAGCTTATCGTTTTGGTTTCACGGCCGGCAACGTAGCTGTTTTGGTTAAGCAGGAAGCTGTTTTCAGCAAAAAAGCTCTGATCAACCCTCTCTTTGCTACCTGCGCAGCACCAAACGACAGACAAAGTTAAAGAGTAAAGCAGTATTTTGTTTTTCAGGAGTTGGTGGAGACCAAACTAGAGTTAAAATGTAAGTGAATTTTAAACTTGAGGGCCAGAAACAAAACTCCAAATGAATTATAATATTGCTCTGTGTCTGCTGGATGTGTAAACTGTTTGCGAACATGTTCTTTATAACACATTTTTATGGTAATAATGTGTCAGTGTTGTGTTTACAGCTTGTTCTGCTGCCCCCGAGTGGCCAAAAATCAATTCATGCAGCTTCGATATCGCCTCAGTAGAACAATAACTTTCAGAACTGGCACCAAGAGACACATTTGAAGAAGTGAAAGTAGCTATTGATACCCTTCCTCCTACTTGTGGAAAACAATCTCTGGAGAAAAGTTGGGAGTTTTCCCACTTTCATTAACACAGCCTGGAGTATTATTAAGATAGCATCTGGTGGCCAATAGAGGAACTGCATCTGAGGGCACTTTCTCTCTAAATGTTGATGTATTTTTATTCTACTTTTTAAATTACTCATTATGACCAAAGGTACTCATACGCACATGACAATGCCCAGCTTACACATTACAACTGCATGGCAAGATTGTACTCAATGTGCATTTTCCACTTACCACAGCATTTCACAGCACTTTCTTCCACTTATGGTACAATAAACATCATCCTCTCCAATTTCTCACAAACGCACTCAAAGTGTATTTTCTTATGATGCGTGGACAGCAAGCTGAAGAGTCTAAGCCAATCAGCATTACTCAGCTCCTTCCTGGATGTTCAGTACAAGCTAAAGCCTGGAAAGCTGACAGAGCCAATCATCACCAAAAGGCCATTTATACCCCCAGATCCTCCCCCTCCCATCCGGGGCACCTCGTCATGTCACATTAACCTCCCCCCCCGCACAGCGAAAGACTTGCGTGCATCCCACCAACCTGGAGTCGTCTGGAATCTAGCTTCATCTGAGGAGAGCTTTCATTGGCAGGATCATCACGTTGCAGCTCTTCAGCCCCCGAGGCAAATACTGTATCTCCTCTGAATTACTTTGTTAGACACTTAAACTGCTTCAAAACAGGTAATGTCACTCCTGAGATCTACTAAGAAGTCTTTCATGTCATCACTTTATTTGCTATTTGAAATAAACCCAATTTATAGTTTCACCATGACATTTTTTTAACCATAAATTTGAGGATTATTCACCCACAAATGTATTGAAGAGTTTAAGTCATAGATTTAAAATCACCATTTTTTGTTTATATTTGGATTTGTGCCTTTAGCAGTCCTTTAATAAGTTGTTTTCTTTCTTTGCTAGCATGTTAACTGGCCACTGACGAGCTATTATCACAATGTTATTTTATAGACCACAGCAGCTCTGGGTTTGACGAAAATGTTACAATGGATACGTTTCAGTAGGAATTCACTATTGAAAATGACTTCTGTTGTCTTGTTATTAGAATTTATTATTATTACAAACTCAAATCACAGTGATAAAGTGTTAGTGTTATCTTTTCTGTAGACAGCTTTACTGATTTTTTTTAAGTTGGGATCTGGCCACCCAGCATAAAATGATTGTTGATGTGGTAACTTTACAGAAACCCTTCCTCGGAGTGTTATAAATCGCGGTGCAGTGTTTGTGAAACTAGCATCTAAACAGAATCAACATGCGCCATGCAGGGCAGTGCAACAATGAACAACGAACTATATACTATATCCTGGGCATATACTATAAATAACCCTACATGGATGACACACAGTAAAAAAAAAAAAAAAACCTCAAACATAGATCTTTAGTCATCTTTAGTTTTTCAATCTTGTTAAAATTATGAATCATAAGCAAATGTCTTTACAAACTTTATGTAAAACATGTTTGTTCTGTTATACAGTTTGTTTCTGTGCTCTCTTTATTTTTATCAGTTCTGTAATTCTTTTTGAATCCCTGAAGAAGAGTTATGTTTCTCAGACAAAAGTTTCCTTTTCAAGAAGTCTCTTTGAAAAGTATTTCCCTCTACTCAAGTCGAAGGTTGTTTTTCTTCTGAATCTATGGCTTCCATGATGATTTCTTAACTTCAAAAGGAACCGAGTGCAGGGTAACTTCCAGCACCATGTCAGTGTGGGTATGCTCTTGTACTTCCATCGTTGTGTGGTCCGATGTTTTTCACACCTTGAGACTGAGGACATTTTGGCCAGGGTCAAGAATTGCTTGACCCTTGGTTGGAATTTGATTTTGTTCAAGTCTTGGTCACCTCATTATCTTTGGCTCCTTTAAGACGACACAATCTCATAGACAGCACAAACCCTTAAATTCCTCCTGCCCTTATAGGACTAACCGAACTACATTTTTCACGTGTAAAATGAGTCGTTTCTTGCTTTATAGAAGGTGGAAATCTTTGTTTTTTGGCTAAGTTTGGGCAGAAATGAAGGTAAAAGTAGCTCGACCACACCTAGATTACACTTTCTGCTGCACTATGTTATTTACAGTTATGTTTCCTTAACTGGAAATAACTCTTTTTTTTCCTCACTTATTGTGTTTCACAAAACAGAAGGAGACAAGGCTCCAAAAGGAAGTGTTTTATCCAGCTCTGTAAACAGCTAAAACAAATGCACGTTTGTTATTTTTCCTCATTTTCCACTTTCTGGGGAGACTTGAAGTATGTGTTAATAAGTAAGACAAGCGGCTGGGTAACAGAAACTGCCTCTGTTTGTCTTAGAGAAACATTGTTATGATGATGTCTCTGCAGTGAATTGCAAAAGTCTGCCACAGACAGGTCACAGCTCTCCTTGTATTTGCACATTTAAAAGCCTCACCGTTTCCCCTCCTTATTATTATTCATTTTTTTCTCTCTCTACAACAGTGAAAAAGGTCCCTGCAGATGTTCCCCTGGCTTTTATGTCAAAAGCTATCTGACTGATACGAGGAAATGTCAGCCGAATCCAAAAGTAAAAAACAACCTGATTATTCCTTTCCGTGAAAGGTCACCTGTGACACAGTATCTCGAAAATGTAAGATACATTTGTACAACATTAGGTGTACCCAGCCGTACCCATGATAGTCACATGCGTCTGTCTCCGTTCGGCCTTAAAAGGAAACAATTGGCTGTAGACACGCTCGACTAAAGCTACAGAGTCACGCGTTCTTTCATTTGTTTATAAAACTCCATGTAAAACAGTGACTGCAACTCATCATAGGATCTTTGTTATGAATTCACAGTGAGCGTACACAGTGTATAGCAGCTGACATTGGTGTGTGTGTGTGTGTGTGCGTGTGTGTTTGCGCCACAAAATCTGATGTCTCCATCAGGTTGATTGTGCGCATGCAGTCATTCTGTATTCTTCCACAGGTGACCGCCTTGTTCACTCATACAGGCAATGTAAGATGTAAGAAGATTGCTTTTTATGGATTGCATTCCTAACAGTCGGGAGTGCTGTTTTTCTCTGGCTGGCTGGGGTGCTCTGTACAAAAACACAGTGGGTGATGGACACGCTTTGCATTGTGCATCGGTGCAGCACCTCATGAAAAGGTTCTCATCTGATAGACGTGGCAATTTCAAGTTGCAGCAGACATCTATCTTTGCAGGAAAATTGCAAAACTGAGGTAATATTGTGCTGTACGTCTTTTGGTGATTTATTGTATATTGTAGGTAATATAAAGCCCAATCTAGGACCAGAGCGGATGGATGAGAACAAAATATACACTTGTGGTGTTTCATGTGGCTCCCTGCTGAGGATGGCACAATTTTCCACTGGAACTCTGACAGTGAACGCAGCACAACACGCCTATCCTCTTGCCTAATGACGCAAATTATTAAAATGATTTCCCTCCACAACCTGTTTCATGCATTTCCTTCCAGAAATAATTCCAGGAATCTTTTTTTGTTTTCAATTAACTGCTTTTTCCCCCGCCCCGCTTCCTCCCTGGTTGACATTCATTCTAATTGCTAAAGATTCAGGCTTTACTTGGAAATGTTGTGGGGCATCACAATAATAGGCGCTTTATTTTCCCTGTCAATCTTCCACAACGAGAAGGAGAAGTGAGAGGGAGTTTACAAATAATTACTGGAATAAAATCATAATGTTACCTCACATACTCCTCTCAGGGAGTAATTACAGTCAATACTGACAGAGTACAATTGTAGGATTTCTGTTGTTTTGAGGATATTTGCTGCATACACATACATCTATACCCTAAACCCTGAACCAAAGCCGCTTGCATCAGGTTCCTCTTGAATTAGTGTTTCATTGTTTGAGTGCAAGTTTGTTACCCGGCAATGTCCTGTGCTCCGTTGGAAAAGAAAATGAATTCATTCAACCTTTATTTAAATCTCGAGGAATCACTGAGGGCATGCCTATAGGTACAATTTTTAATGTGTGTTGTAAAGTGTGTGCAGCACAAAAACTAGAAGCAGTTGTCCCAAATGTTGTGATTAAATATATGATGGTGAGTTGCCATTAAGGGCTTTATAAATAAATAGAAACCAATGCCTGACACGTCTTACTGTTAAAGATGTTTTTTAGTTTCATACACTCAACCCTGCAGGCTTGAAAAGTGTTGATTAAGAGTTGGCAGGTTTGTCAACAGCAGCTGTGGTTCATCTTGGTTAGGGCCGACCCTAAGCATAGGGCATATAGGCGGTCGCTTAGGGCGCCACCATGTGCAGGGAGAAATCACTACAACCTAAGCTAAAAGTCTATGTAAGTTAATAAGCTATAATGACGGATAAAGAGCATACAATGTGACGACACAAAAGACAGAAGTCTTTGCTTTCAGCGGCAAAAAGAATGAATGCTCTAGCTATTACGGTTTTTATTTTACATCACTTTAAACAGGATTATACAAACAACGCCCTCCTGCGGCCAGTACGGGGACGCCAGCTGGAGGCCCGTTTACAGAGGGTTAAGAAAAATATGGTTTTTTTGCAGAGTCTGTTTTGCATATGGACTCTAAATTACATCTGAATGGGGCTTTTGCTGTACATTTCCAGTTGATGAGAATAAACTCACCCTCCTGACTCTTCCAGTGGGCTAGGCTAACCTTCCTAGCTGTTTCCCTTGGGAGGAAGTGGCAGATGTACAGAACCATACTGGCCCTCCCAGCACATATACAACACACACACACTAAACTAGAAAGCTCTCCAGGGTTCTGTCTCAAGCCGAGCCAAAAAACCCAAGCTGGGTAATCCCAAGGGAGCTCAACTCTACCACCGGCTCTCCCCTAAAATCCTATTGGGTCAGAAAATCCAGAGAGCAACTGCTCCACTACTGGAGGGAGGAGGGGGGCACTTGCTTTGTTCACAGTCCTATTCGGTACCGCTGTCCCTGTGGAGAAAGTGAGGGAGCATCTCAGACACAGGGGCGTTTCGTGACTATGTGAGGGCCCAGCTGAGTCTGGCCAGCTGTGAGCACGCTCTATACCATCGTAAAATCAGTAAGCACACTGTCATCCCTCTCCTGGGGTTTAGCAGCACACCACATACGTTTTACACAACAGTTAAGATTCATCCGCCATGATTATGTCACGCAAAGGAGGTGGAAGCAAAATCAACAGGAAAACATTTTATTTCATCACTCAAAGCATTCTGGAGGCACAACAATCAATTTCAGACTAATCCGAGGAAACGCAGCGGCCACCTAATCAGGAGCGAGGCCGCGAGGTTCGCCTCGAATCATGGCACGGCAGCGTCATGCCGGATGCCTGGTGCTGCCGTGGAAAATCAGGAACAAACACACCAAAGAGCCAAAACGTGCCAGAGAAGAGGTTGTTTAACAAGCCAAGATGGGGGGAATAATCATTGGAAAAATACATCAGCTGAACTGGGAGGGAAGTAAAGATAACGCAGATAGATACTGGAAGAAGTTGTCAGTAGTGCTACAGGGAGAATCAGTGAGCACTGTAATAGCAGTCATTGAAATATTAATAGGAAGCCATGTGTTGGAATTTGTCATTGGTGCTTTTGTGTGAACTGTGACATTTTATTTTTCTATCATATAGAAAAAGAAATGTCTGTACAGTAGCTCCGTGGATGTGTTTCATTTGCTCACAATCAATTCCCTAAAAAAAATTTAAAAACACATTTTCATTTATTGATTTATTTTTAATTAAAATGTGTACACTTAGAATAAAGAAAGCACAGAAGGCAGCATCATTGAAGTGGCCAACTATGGAGCATCGGTGATTAAAATGTACCTGGCAATGATATTCAGAGAAAAACCCTCCATACTGCGCAAATTACCTCCCAGCAACAAAATATGCATGAATCAATCAACTTTGGGGATTCATTGCAACAGACTATAGGATTTACAGTCATGAAATATTTACACCTAATATCCACATACAATCTGTGAACTGATGGAGTGGCCTAATAACACCTCATTTCCCATCCCCCCCTGTGCAAAGCAAGCAAAGGTCAACATCTGCTCTCGCCAGTTTGGAAAACACTGGGAGGCAGAGGATGACTGGGAGGGGGGGGGATCATTAATTGGCAATCACAATCTGAATCACAATCATTTTATTCGCTCTGTATGGTGAAAGAGCGGAAATGTGTCTAGGTGATAATGGTGCAGGGATGTATGAGGAGTAACCAGAGTAATGTGTGTGCAACAGGAGCTCAAACATGTCTGCAAACTGATGCACATGCAGTGTCACTCTGCACTGGAGGAAATGAAGAGGCAGTGACGCTATGTTGCAAAAATCAATACACTTTTTTTTTTATCCGACGAGTTTTCATGTTTCATGTTGGAAAAGGTAACAAAACATCCACAGAAACCTCTCAGACAACTTCAGCAGCTGCAGTCAAATCCATTTCTCCTCTGTCCGTATCAAAGCTTATTTTACATTATTTAACAGGGTAGATTGGCTGAGCATACATGGTCTTCTACAGTAAAACCCTGTTAACAGTCAGTCACTGAGAAATCAAATAAATAGGACAGATAAACAGAACAGAATAACTGACAATAAGCAACGTGCAAGCTCAATTAAAGCAGTTAGAGGGCAAATATAACAGTCTTTACGTTACAGAGAGGCGTAGAGTAGCAATGGAAGGAATTATTATTAGTTCATTTTCCACATAGACCAGTCATGAAAACCAGTACAGCCAGCGTGAAGCCAGTTCTCCTGACCAATAGAAGAACAGGCGCAGACCGATGGATGCACCTGCCGACGTGCTCAACAGGATCATGCATGAGAATTAATTAAGTGTATTAAGCCACATTTTGGCATTTTGTTTGGACACACTGAGCATAGAGACGGAGAATGGAGCTGCAACAGTGGTTTGAAAAATAAACTGTTTAAAATCCACTGTGAACACTTTGAAATTAGGAGTCCAAACTGTTCTCTGTGAAGGAGCAAGCTATAAAGTTTTTACAGCCACCTTTGAGACACTGAGGGCTTAAACAATAATTGGCTACACAACACGCGTTTGTAATATGGGGTGGAAAAGGTTAACATGAGAGAGATGATCACTCCATGCAGAAAGTTGGCATAATTTATGCTGCAGTGGACACATTTGCATATTCATGGCCCCGAATAACAACAAGCGGGAATTGTTTCCTGTGGTTCAAGCTCTTCAGTACCCAGATGTCAGTAAACCTCACACATCATCTCTCATGTTCAACCAGTCTGTGATGCCTTATATCAAAAGGAATCCACAGGGACAAGAAGGGAAGACACATTTGTAGTCTCTTCTCAAAGACTTTTTTTTTTTTCCATCTGCTGTGGTTGGTTGTTACATCCAGTATATATCTGATCCACCATGCAACACTTATTCCAATAAAATGTTAGATATTGGATTTGATTTTCATCCTCATGTGCACAGCATGTATGGATCACTCTGCATGGCATCTCGCATTTCACACATCTCATCACTGCGGAGGAGAGAGACGGTCCCTGCGGTGAGACACCGCAGCTTCTGCCAGGGGTCCATCATATAAATAAATACACAAACACACAGAAGAACAAATACGCATTCGCTCGGTCACGCTGTGATTCTTGGAGCAGACTGACAGAATTTGGCTGAGGAAAAGAAAAAAGGCAGTCCAGTTTATTTGCTTGTTGACTGGCAGGTTATTGCACATCAGGTTTGCGAGACAGAATGCTGAACATCAGCTCACTAACTAGAATCAGGTCATGGTCAAACCCGGCAAGCTCGTATTACACCAAGTCTCCAGCATCGTCCTCTGTTTTCTCAGCGTACAAGCGAGCGGCTCTCCGTTCAAATGATTCATCAGGCCACGACCAGACAATCCCCTGGAACATGGGAACTGAGAGAATGGTAACTAACTGTCAAGAAAGAAATGGGTCGAGCCCTTTTCTTCGCTCTTCTGCTGGTTCAAGATGGCGGAAAAAACAACATCACATCAATCTTGCATGTTGTTGACAGATTTCGGACACCTTTTCAGGGAGATTTGGTTTGTCATTTGAATAATTTGTGCCGTTGTTGTTTCGCGGCCGGACCATATCAACAATTTACAGCAGCTGTGCGGTCTCTCGCCGCAGAGTCTTGTTTGGTCTTTCAGAGTATGACAAACTTTATGTGACAGTTGTGTTGGCACTGTAACACTGATTCAATATGGAGAAGTGCGAGGCTCCCAAACTTAATTTGCCGTATGTGGTACCCTGGTGGCTCAGTTGTTTCTTGCGCTACGCAACTATTTTGATTTATCTTCCGACTACATGGCCATGACTTCCTTTTCAACTCTCTAATTTCAATTTCCCCTTACATTTGAGTGAAAGTGTACAAATCAGAGAATGTGTAATTATACTTTTGTAAGATAAATAGCATTCTATGGTCAAAGGAATATTTTTACTGTAGCTCTGACCCTCGCAGTTCTTAAACTTATCCTACCGTTGATTATAAGCTGAGTGATTACTGTTCATTATGCATTTCAAAACTTTTCATTGTGTATTTTGTAGACAGAGTACACTGCCAGACTGAAAGCAAAAGCCTTCTCAGCGAGTGCAGGGCTTGGTTTGACAGGTCCAGTACTTTTCTGTTTTTTTTTAACCGCATACATGCTTCTTACAGTAACAAGGAGCTGAATCATGAATCAGGCAGCCAGGACCAGCAGCCACTGCACATGTCCATCACACAGCACATGGCAGTTTGCATGACTGCAGTCCAAAAGCCACTGTCAAACCGCCAGCTAGTCACAAAACAGGCAACTGTCACAAGGAAGAGATATAGCTGACAATTAGGAAGCTATCGTTGTCATTCACTCCCAGTCACTCCCATATGAAATTGACCAGTGGTCCAGAATGGGAGGATAGACTTCATCCAGTACTTTTCTTCCTTTTTCAGCTTCATTGTTTTCTCTCATTATCTCCCGTTGATGCTTCACAGAGACTTTACCCACCTGTCAATTCTCACTAGCCATTTGGCCATCAACACGCAGAGGGCGTCTGGCATGTCCCAAGTTCTCCCTTCGTATGACTTCCAGGAAACCGCTGTGTCCATGCACAGTGGACGAAGCAAAAATGAAATAGAAGGAAACTGGTAGAGTATGCCGGGATGTCATTTAATAACCTTCTGCTCTTTCCACATCTGCATTGACTCAGAGGAAAAAGAAATCACTTGAATGAACGACTCTGAAACTGCTTTCTGATCTCGTCGGTCGTGCGTCTTACTCGGCTGCCTTTCAACATGAATGAGATGAAAACTACAAATGCAACTCTGGATTGAAATGGTGCCTTGAAGGAAATTCTGTGTTTTGATCAAGGTTTTGTGTTTTGTGTGATCAGTTATGATATATTTGACTTATCCGTTTCTCTGCTGAGGTCTGGGGATGTTGCAACACCAGAGACAAAACTTTACAATGGAGTTCATTAACAACAAGACCAGAGTAGCCTCATAGTCAGGTTGATTCTAGTTTGGGTTATAAATTGTATGTTTTCCTTCGTTTTACTGGGTGGTTTAGATAAATGGAGACTTGTTTACCACCTATCTATCTAAATGTCAAAAAAGGTTTTGACGTCTACGTTACAACGTACCTCCATGATAAAAACAGATTCTCTTTATTAGACCAAGTACAGGCTTTAGGATGAGGTTGGTGTTATCCTATATTTTTCTTATTGTCAACAACTTCACTTAACTCCAAGCCTGCTGGTTCCCAGTAAAGATGTGAATCTAAAAATATATAAAGTTATAGTTATAGTACTCAAACGTTACTCAAACAGGAGGAAATGGTGCATTCCTTGGGGTCTATTTTCAGCGGCGGATGGATCCACATTTGGTGCTCTAGTGAGTATTTGGGGCAGCAGGACGGTGTGTGTGTGGGATTGAGTTCAAATAAACTCCAGTGTGTGTGTTCATGGTGATGAAGGAACAACAGTGAGGCTCACTGATGTGTTTTTAACAGTTTTTAGAACAATGGAGCTCTGCGGCTTTGATACACAGACAATACTCAATAAAATCAATTCATTGTTGGTTTTGGTGAATATACTCCCAAATACTCAAATCGTATTAGTAAAGCTTTATCCTTAAATGTATAAGTATTTTCACTGCTTATTATCAAATCAGTGCATCCCAGTGAGTAAACAAACTCTAAAGTGGCTAAAACTGCAAAAATTCAAACAATAATTAATTATTTGTAAGAATTAGACAATAAAATGGTTGGAAATGTACATTTAGTTCTTTAAAAGTTATCATTTACTTGATAAAATCATTTTTTAAAAAGATTTTGAGATTCTTACCTTGTAGAAACTGAAAACTGAGTATTAAACCGACCATATCCTATCCAGAATATAGGAGGCTGAGACTCCACAGGTCAAAATAAGTAGGTCAGGGTTACCAAAAAATGTCAGCAATGGTGTAGGAAACATATATGTGAGAAAAAAACTTGCTATGCCCTATATTTCTTTCCCTGACACTTTGTTTCTGCACCTTTGACAGTTCATACCAGCATCATCCTCATTTTGCCGTTTTCCTTGTTGCCTTCATTTTTTTATTGTCTATCTATCTATCTAGGTCTTACTTTTGTTTCATCTCTGTCTCTGTGTCTGTGCGGGTTTACCGTGCTCCCCTAATTGTTTTCTCATCTCGCTCTCCGGGGATGTGTAGGCATGGCCTTATTATCCCGGCTGATCGATGTGATTTATAGGTTTAGGGAGCGAGACATGCAAGCTTTCTCATCTCCTGGGGCGAAACCGGAGAAATCAATCACACACACTATGTGCTGTGTGTGTGTGTGTGTGTGTGTGTGGGCCAATCCAGACCTGAAAACTACTTTCTCCAAAGACCATCATGGAAGCAGTAGCACTCTTGAAATCGAGCTTCTGCGTCTAAGTTGGTCTTTTTTCTCCCAAATACTCAAATTAATCTTTATACCGGCATAGTGCTTTGTGTGTATGCTAAAAATATACACTATCTTGATGTTACTCAGCTGAAACACCTGGAAACACTTTTTGTTTTTTACCATTTTGTGTCTTTCGCTACAGTTATGCTGATTAATTTGTTTATGCCATTGCACTGTGCAGTAATTTGCCATGATGCAGATGGCCTCCTTGTTAACATAATCACGTTGGCCCTCATGAGGGCAGCAGGAAATCATATAGCTGTGGAGATAACACCAACATTTGATGGTAATAGCTGTCTTTTTTTTTTTTCTCCAAAGATTCTTGGGTTGTTTTTTTTAAGGGCACTCAGCTTCATTAGAGAAGAAACTGCAAAATGCATCACACTTGATTCAGACGTAGATTGCTGTAGACTTGCAGCTTGTTTATCGTATACATGACTCTGCTTCTCAAAGACTGTATTGGATTAAAGTTGCTCTGATTTTTTTGAAACCTCCCCCTTTATCCTTAATGATGGATCACACTGTGCACCTGCCAGACAGGTGCGCGACGTAAAATCAACATATGGCAAGCTGTGTAAGTCAGAGTGTGACTACCACGGGATCGATACCATACAGTTTAGCATTCAGAATGAGGCTCCGGGTTAAACAGAAGAAGTGTAACGCATGTAAAAGACTATGGATCATCTCCATTCATAGTCTTGAAAGTACATCCAGTGAGGTCAGATTTCTCAGCTTCCTTTAGCACTTGCCTCAAGCTAATGCCACCAACAACTGGTATTTGCATAGTTGTGAGACAGGTTACTGTGTTTTGAGGCTTCAATTTGAAGATTGTGCTTTAAAGTTGCCATACAGTAGCTTAACAGGCTACTGTTTATATAGCGAATTTTCATTACAAGAACTAACCCATGACCAAAACTTTAAAGCTGCTATAGTCTATATTTTTACATTAATAATGCAGCTCCCCCTTGGCTTTACGGAGCTTTATTGTTTTGGTTCAACGCTCTCAAAGCGTCGTTTTTGGCAGCAGAAGGCGGCTGTTCTTAGCTAAAAAGCTCTACCTGTTTGCTACCTGGCCAACACCAAATGGCGCACAGACAAAGTTAGCCACTAGCTGACGAGTTCGTGGGGACCAAAACACGAGTGAATATTGGTCTTACAGAGACAGAGGTCGCCAGAAATACAACTGCGAATGAATGTTAAAGTTGCTCCGTTTGCTGCTTACTTGACTTTATAAGGTGATAATATATCAATGTTGTGTTGACAGTTTGTTCCACTGCCTCAAACCTTTTTTGGTGTACTTTTTCATTTCTCACAGCTGAGCCTCCTCCTCCCCCCAAAGCTGTTTACAAGCTAGAAACTGTTAATTACAGTAGTTCATAAGACATGGACGCAGCATTAGTATGAACAATGCAAGTAACAGCAGAACCTATGACAATGCCCACATGTCATTAAGCTCCTCCTTTCAGAATTGTATGTAAGTATATCAAGAGCTATTGACAAACAAGTTCCCTTATGTGTGTGTGTGTGTGTGAACATAATTGGTCAATAAAGTTGATTGTGCTTCTATAAAAGGAAAGATTTCGGCAGTAATCACATAGTAATCAAGTCCAAATCACAATCACAGAGACTTGAGAATGTAATTAAAGACTTTAAACTGCATTTGCACTTTTTCGTCAGAGACTTGACTTAAGTTTAGGCACGACTTCACTTAGACTCTCCAGAGACTGGAGCCTTGACTCTGACTTTGATCTGGTGACGTATGAACACCTCAGCCTGCGAGGACACAACCAGTTTACTATCCCTGGATGATTTTGATCTGTTTTCCAATGATTCAATAACTTCAATTAACTCCAATTAGACTTGTTTGAGGACAATTAATCATTAATTAACCAAGGGAGGAGGGTGGTAAATATTTACTTATCCATCATACATATTTCTTGTTTTGCTCATGATTATTTTATGAGCCAATTTTCTTATAATGTGTACTCATGTGAGCAGCATTTTAATCTAACGGGCTGGCGTCCCTGATTGCACATTCATCATGGATGTTAGACCATAATCTTTCATTCCTGCTTCAGAAAAGCCTGTTGATAAAATCCAGTGGAGAGCAGGACCACAAAGTTAATAGACTATCACTCCCCCTAAAAAGAACTGATTGTACTATTCAGGAGGGTCACATACACCGTGAGAGGGGTCGCCGCAAAAGCGAGAACAAAGTAAAAACTGGGGAAAAGTGAGTGTAGCGAAAGAGTGTATTTTGAGTCCTGCGGGTTAATTCAGTGCCTTTCAGCTACAATTGGTGTGTCTAAACATTCATGAGCCGTAGACGGAGGGAGGGAGGGAGGGAGAGAGAGGCAGAGAAACGAGGGGAATGGATGGAGCAACAGCACAGCGCTCAGACACAAGAGGGAGAGCTGGAGAGGCAGCTGCTGTGTGAGCTCGTCCACAACGCTTCGAGCAGGTAGAGCGAGCACAGGCAACAGAGGGAGAGGCGGAGAGAGAGAGAGAGAGAGCAGGAGGAGAAGGAGGGAGGGAAGTCTGTCTTTTCACCTGAAGATTACTTTGTCTCACACTTCGCGCACCCCGAGCGCTGGAAGGAGCAGCGAGGAAGGAGTCGAGTTGATCAGCAGGTGCCACCTCTTGCTCTCTGGTCTTTTATTTATTTTTTTTCCCCCTCTCTTCTGCACGGAGGTCAGCTGGACTTCTCTGCAAAAACCCTGGTGATCAGCCTCCACTGGAAAGACTGAGAAATAGAAACCGGCGAAACGTCAAGGAGAGAAAAAGTGAGAAAACTGCAGTATATGGCACTGGCTGCACAGGAAGAGAAGTTTCACTGAAATTCTGCGACTGAGATCTTTAAAAGGTAGGATTTTGATTTATTTGTTTAACATTTCTTTGTTAATATGCATCTGATAAAACTGCATCACCTCAACACCTCTGGATTAACATAAAACCACCATCATATATTGATTTGTTCTGAACAACCTGTTACAAGGTAATTCTTTGAAAGCGCTAAAATGCAGCATTTAGAGTGTCTTCTATCTATCGCTATATGTGTGAGGAACTCACTGTGTTGTGTATATCACGATGCAATCATGAATACAATTTATTGACTTTGGGGAGCAGCAGCACTTGTTTTATTTAACTGAGCCACATGTGGTGAAAATGGTGTGACAACAACATAAAGTAGAACAGAGCTGTGAAAGGAACTCAGTTTGAATCATAAAGATAATCTGCAAAAGAGCAGAGAATAAAGAGAAACATGAAGGATGGAAGGTGAGATAGTGGGATAAACAAGGAGTTAGGATGAGCAGGAAGGAGGTAGAGGAAGGAATTCAAAAGTGTGAAGGAGAGTTGGACTGAGAAAGACAGATAGAGAGGGTAAAAGAGGAACAGGAGAATAGGAGGAGGAGGGATGGAGGACTGAAGTGGTGGGGGCTCGCTGGCAGCCAACTCAGTAACCAAGGCAGCTGACATGAGGGAGAGCCAACAGGGGACAGTGGGATTTCTATTTTTCACCCTTGCCGAGATACGCCGGGGCTCTGCCAAGTCCCCTGCCTCATCCCCCACGGATAAAGATTTCATTGTGCGGCGCTGTGACCGAATTCATTAAGCATCTACATGTACTCTCCCCTGACCGCACTTGCTCTCTGACGCTCTCTATCTCTTTTCTCTCCAAACTCCCTCTCTGCTCGCACTCCCCGGCTGATACTCACTCTCTGTGTCTGCTCCTCCCCTCTCGCTTTCATTATAGTCTCAATTGGCCCTATAATGAGCTCAACTCGTGTCCCATCAACAGTTGTATTTTGTTAAGCTCTGCAGTGAATAATAAACACATATGCTACGATTCTTGGGGGAGGATTTCTATCAAGAGGGCTACTTTTTGGCAAGGCTGGCCCCAAACCCCAAGTTTATCAACCTTGGATTCGGGAAAGCCTACCACATGGGGTCGCTCTGTATGCAGCCGGTCAAGGGGAAATTTAATAGATGGCAACTTGGCGACTTCACTGGCGTCGTGGGAATTTGGGGAATTTTAGGCCAGTAAAGGGTTGTGAAATGTTGACTTTTTGCTGTAAATGCAGAAGAAAAAACTAAATTGTGTATTTTGTGGGGGGGTTTTGCATTATCTTCAGAATGACATGACAACATTAAAGTGACTATAATAGATAATTGTGTAATAACACTGGATCACATGACTACTTGTATGTGAATTATCACACTTCCCCTCAGCTTTATGGAGCTTTTTTTTAGCATCTTTCAGCTTATTGTTTTGGTTTTACTGCCTGCAACTTTACTGTTTTGGCCATCACCTTGTTTTCCAGCAGCAGCAGGCAGCTGTTTTCAATGAAAAAGTTCTGGAAAACCGACTGTAAGCTACCTGTCCAGCACCATACAGCAGACAGGCCCAGTTAGCGACTAGCTGGTCAAGCCACATGCATGCACGCATACATTTTAATGTTTTCTCGGTCATAGTGAATACAAACGTACTAGAGGAGGGAATGGCTGAAGGTGGAGAAAGCTGCTGTCAAATAGTTTTTGCAATGTATACAGTATATCATGCATTAGTCTTTTCATGCCTTTCTCCTCCATTGAACACCAAGTCATCATCCCTTTAGGTAAAAGGCTGGTAAAAGGCTCCTTATTGTTTCCAAGATGTGAGACACTTCGCTTGTGGTGAAATCAATAGCCCAGTAAATTCTTAATTGAATGACTGCAGGGTCTGGAGCCTGATAATGCTTTATGGGCTACCAGAAGGAGCCTTTGAAAGCACACGGAATAACAAGGACCCTGCCGGCATTGTTGTGGTCTGGGAAACAACGTCATGTCAATCAGCCAGGCCTGGCAGGCGACAGCGGTGGTGGGAGTGTGTTAGCGCTTGTACACCTGCCACGTTTGAGCAGAGGCCGGTGTCATATTACCTCTTAGCTTTTGTTCCTTTGAAACACTTTTTTTGGCTCATTTGATCATTATGCCGCACATTCTCGGGAATTTGGGAAATGAACACTGGGTGTCAAGACAAGATGTATGTTTTCTGTACACAAAACACCCTTTTAGTATTTTGTAGCAGAGCGAATCCTTTTGTTGGAGCTGTAACTCATCCATCTGAGCTGTTGATGGATTGACTGACCTCGGGGCTCGTGTTGCCACTTCAACAGAAGCAATGATTCTGCATACTTCTGGTCAATTTTGTGAGTGTCATGCTTGTTTCACATTGCAGAATCTCACCTATCAATTTGTTAACCAGTTTGTCCACAATGGAAAGTGTGAAGGTGTTTAAAGTAGAAATTGTACACTGAATTAGTATTCTTTTAAAATGAAATCTTGATCATTTTGTGGATTGAACAGTATAACTAAACCAATGAAAGACAAATATTTAGTTTTACTCATAAAATTCTCATTGCTGTTTTGTTTGTTTTTTCTGTTTAATGGGAATTAATGGATCGTATATTAGAAAATTTCAATACATGCTGTTGAGATAGTCTGAAAGTGGCGAAAAGCTCTTTTCATGTATTCGGACAGGGAGCTACGGCGTCAACCTTTTCCCGTAAGTTTATGAAATCACCAATCCAACATTCACGCCCGCTTTCTGCAGTGATCGGCCAGCTGCCATAGATGTAAAAATGGGCAAAGCTCTACCGCCACTTCCTGCTGCACCTCATGAGTAGCTCTGGTTTGGTCGCAAAATTTGGCCGAGGTTCTGAACAACAACAGCCGGGATCTGCAGCAAAAGACTGACTCTCTCTACGCCTCTAATGCACAAGTGAAACAACTGGTATTTAACACGCGCCAGGAACATTTAGCTACCGGTGCGCTACCTTAAAATGCAATATTTAATTTTCTGTAGCCTCTTTATTAAATTGTACCAAGCTTTTCTGGTCACCAGCCAAGTTTCCATTAAAATTTAGCACAAATTTTAACCGGATTTCCAGAAAATAATAATAAGAAAATGCTAATGATGTGCGTTTCCATCCACTACTGTTACATGAATATTAGGAGTTGGGTCCATGACGTCATCAAATGAGCGCCATGTAGAAAACATGATGAGGAAATATGGCATTTATGTTTGCTTCATGTATTGAGCTAATTTGAGGAAGGTTACACACTGCATAGATCGGATCTTTTCATCTGCTGCTATTGTTTGTATCTTCAGTGGAGCTTTAGACGTTTAAGTCAAATACTTCATGCACGTCACTTATTTATTAAGTCTCTTTCCACTGTTTCTTTGTCGCATTTTGCCTTTTCCACCTCAGCCAAGTGACAACCAACTTCAACCAACAACCTCACCTTTGAGGGTGGTTAAAGACATGCTGTCCAACCTAACAGTTTCAGAAAAAGATGTCTGCACTTTAAAAAGATTTGCAGTCTCTTAACAAAAAGAGTCACAACCACAACTTTTGCAGAGGCATCTGTTTCTGACTACAAGTTAAAGAAAAGGCACAAGGTGGACAAATGGACTGAGGCGGCTAAAAAATACAACCGTAATTAAACTGTCAGTATACCAACACAGCTAACACAAATCCACAACCTTATAGAACACCTAGAGAAAGTAGTAAGTTCATTCCTGTGGAGTTTTTAATCACAGGCAACAATTCCCCTTTTCCCTCAGTGTGGTAGAATAATGTTGTTTGTGTGTTAGTTGGAACAAATACCTCAATGCCCGAGCCTGACCACGCACCTAAAGATGCGGTTTTCATGTCATTAAGCTCCTCCCACAACTCCCTCTAAGCTCAGACAGTGAATTATTCCATCCCCTCTTGGGTTGACGAAAGCAATCATGTTTTCATGTCTTCATTTTTTTTTTCCAGGACTGACTCTCAGGTAATGGATCTATTGCAGCTGAGAGTTGCTTAAAGTAATAGACAGAAACACCTCTTCTCTGAAATTAATTTGAATTGATTCTCCCCAGACCCTTTCCCCCTGCTCTGACAAGGTTTTGAGAGGGAAATTTCAAATGTTCAAGGCCACATGTAAAAATCAATTTCTAAATGAAGCTGATCCGAGAGATGAGCGGTCTCTCTCAGTAGTCCTCACTGTGCGCAGGGAAGCAGTCTGAGCACATACCAAACTTGCCTTAACTGTTGCATGGTAACAATACTGTAGCCCTCATTTGTGTTCACTGAACAGTTGGTGATTTTCAGAATAAAAAAAAGAAAGAAAGCTCTTCCTGTGTTAATTAATTTGAGCATTTGTGAAGCATATCCAAAGTCCACAAAAGATGATTATAATGATTTGTACGTACACATACTGCTCATTGTAATGATCAAGATGACAAATTAGTTCTAAAAA
Source organism: Maccullochella peelii (assembly GCA_002120245.1). Taxonomy (NCBI): domain Eukaryota; kingdom Metazoa; phylum Chordata; class Actinopteri; order Centrarchiformes; family Percichthyidae; genus Maccullochella; species Maccullochella peelii. The sequence continues at coordinate 25,909 of LKNJ01000971.1, forward strand.
TCACCAATAAACCATACCTGAAGGACAGAGGTTAAAGACCATCTGCCATCTGGTTTTCTGAATCTTTAGAGCTGTCCGACAGTGCAGCGTCCAATGAAAAACAATAGTATGTACACGCCAGCCCAAACACTGACAGGTGTGGAGCTTTTCACAAACACAGGTGGCTGTGCAATAGGATACAAGTAAGCTAGCAAGATGACGTTAGCTAATGCAGGCGAGACTTGTCTTGAATATTGCAGCCTAATGGTATCTCCTCGAATCTATTCATCTACAGCTCTGGTTGTTTGAATATGAGGGAAGGTGTGTGGTCTTGATAGAAAACAAGTTTTTATCTTTACTAGCTTTTATCTTTAATGGCAGACAGACAAACAGAAATAGGTTCTAGTCCACAAATGTTAGCCTGACTGAGGCAAAACTCACGCAGACTGCTAACTTTCATGTTGTGTTTAATCATCTTTGGTTAGCATTTTAGCCATTTTTAGGTAAGCATTAGCAGGCTACCTACTTTGCATATAAACATTAATGCGCTCCCGCTCCTGCTTACTTTTCACCGGACAGGTGTGGTCCATTATGTCCAGAGGCAGACAGACACCTTGGCATGGAAATAGTAACTGGATATCTGAAATGTTCAATGTCTGTTCCAAGATGGCGACTTTCCAAAAAAAGTTGCTTACTGGGCGCCTACGCCAAAAAATGATTCAGGCTTCCACATTTTTGGGCCCAAAGAGCAGAGTGGCTTTGGCCGAGCCGGCTGACCTCCTTTGAAACTTTTTAATTTTCACTGGAGTTTCTATAATGTGTCTATGATGCTCAGAAAAACATATTTACAGTTTTAAGGATGCTCTTTTGTAATTATGGTGAACGGGAAAAAATCTGTTGAGTCACATGACCTGCAGTTCTGACTGTGGCCACTACTGCAAAAACTCAGAGATGAGTGAGGGGCAGTCCATGAAATAAACAAGATAACATCAAACTGTCTAACTTCTGCCATTAGAGGAGACCGAGTAGCCGAGGCGGCTGTCCCCCCCACACTGAAATGCCACCAGCTTAATTCATGCAACAGCAAATGTCCTCACTGTCAACCTGTTCAAACATCCTACCTACTCAGTTATCACACTCTGGATTAGACCACCACAAAAAACACCTAAAATATAAACGCAAACTGTGATCCACAATTACATCAAAACCAAACATCCCCTATTTAATTTTTTAACAATCCATCTCCCAGGCATAGGTGGAAAATAAACAGCTAATCGACCTTCAGTGAAGGCCAAAATAATCATATCACACTGCATAAGGAATACAGAGTGACCTTGGTCCTGGCAGACAGTGATTACGTTTTATTGGCCCAAAAAAAGGAGCCCAATACTCACCAATGTACTCTGGCTGAATAAAATGGAGCGCGGTGGGGAATGAATTATAGTCTCTGGAGTCTGTGAGCTCCAGTCAACTTTTTCTCTCCTATAGCAATGGAGGGGATGAGCCGCCATAAATCTGACCAAGAGATCCATTAGGTTTCTGTACTCTGCAGCATCAGGCTACTCTCTTTTTCTCACTCTGTCCCCTGCTCTTTGGACCAGCCCTGACAGTAACATAATCTGTAATGCTGATTAATGTTATTCAGGATGTGCGTTTATATGTACACATGTATATAGCATGTTACGTGTCAGTAACGCAGATTAATTACTCAAGTTGTTTGCAAAGAAACCAGTGAATTCAAGTCATTCATGGGTTCAAAATTCTTGACATGATCCGAAACCGACCTGTGGTATATCTACCCAAACCCAAACCTACGTAAATTAAATCTGAAAGGGATCCAAGGACAGTCAGACAACAGACCTGATGAAAACTAGACCCAATTCAAAATGTGATGAAGAAACCCTAATAAGAAATATAACGCAGCATAATGTATGTCCAATTAACGAGCAGCAGCGGTCCAACAGTGACAGTGATAGATTCTTTCTTTCTAAAACTCTGCTGCAGTGCTGGTATTCAGCACACACACCAGCAAATTAGACTATAAATACAAGGCCTGTTTACTGACCTCTTGTACCACCGGCTACTTCCGCTTTATAATACCCCCCCCCCCCATTTTGACAACCAACTTTACCTCCTTTTTCTACATGGTTAAAGACATGTTACATGTACGTGTGTTGTCCTGAACAAGGCAGAAATATAATATAGAGAGTAGAAACGATTACATTTTTGGCACAAAAAAACAACAAAAAACTTTGGATACATTGATCCAAGGGATTCGGGTTAAAAATGATTTTGCTGCAGGAGTTCAGCAGTTATGAGTGAAAATTTAGAGTTTGTTAAAGATGGCCTCTTTGTAGCTCTCTACACAAAAAAAAGCAAATCAGTTCTTCCTTGGCTCATGTGTATATTTCTTTGTCTGTAACCTGTGAATATGTGTGTGTTCGTGTGTGTGTGTGTGTGTGCGAGGGGTTGTATCAGCGCAGATTGCTCATGAAATATGACCTCTGGAAAAGTTTCCTGTCCGCATTCTCCTCCTTGAACTCCAATCCATTATCTCCAGGTATCAAATTCAGCCCAACAGGTGTAGTGTGTTAAATGATATGGACCCGTGGCAGACTGTCACAGAGGCTGAGATGAAAGAGAAGCACGAGATCAAGTGCAGAGCGCTGGCTCTGCTTATACACACATATACCCACATTACCTTACACATTTCACAGGGGCCATATACTGCAGTTATCACCCGCATCATCTGCAGCTGGGAGGAAAGTGAGAGCGTCACGCCATGACAGTCATCTGATGGAAGTTTAGTGATTTTTCTTTTTTTTTTCTTTCCTGTTTAGGAGGAGATGTGACTCAAGTGTTGAAGACATATTTCAGTGTAAGATACAGTTTCCTCTCTGATTGGCTGGAAAGCTTTTATCTGAGCTTTCTTCAAACATCATTTTTCTTCCATATCCTGAAGCATCTGATCGATAGAGCAAGAGTCGTGTAGGCAAAGAAGACAAAGTCAGAAAAGAAAAGTCTCACATCTGTTTCTTCCCTGCTGTTTGCTGAGACAGGCAAGAACTGCTGGTTGTTTGAGGCTAAAAAATAAATCTTTGGCTACACTTTTTTGCCTCATAGTACTGAAAATAAAATAGTTTAGACTTATCCACTCCTGCCACTACACCATTATCAAATAACAGCCTACCTGGTCACAACCTCCTTTAGGCGTAAATTCTGTAACATTGCTAAATTCATCTATCTGTTAAAGTAACGTCTTTTGAAGCAGCTAAAATCTATATTTTTATATCAATTATGCATCAAATGATAATGTGTAATGTGAAAGGGGTCACTTGTAGTAATGAGACCACAGACAATTATCATCTCTGCAGTTTGCGTTAGCTCTAAGGAGCTTTATAGCTTCTTTAAGCTCACTGTTTTGGTTCACGCTCACCGTTTTCATAGCTTTGTTTTCGACCGCGGCAGCAGCAGGCAGCTGTTTTCAGCTAAAAAGCTCTAAAACCCCACTATACACTTCCAGCCCAGCACCAAACAACTAGACAGACAAAGTTAGCGACTAGGTGGTGAACATAGTGGAGCATTTAACAGCTAGAGAGACCCTCAAGAGTCGGTGGTGACCGAAAAAGAGCTAAAAGAGTGAATATTGATCTTACATTTGTAGCCAGAAACACGACTCCTGTTTTAATCTTCTAGCACCAACGTATTAGGGTTAAAGTTCAATGAAAACAAATATTTGACGTGAGAAGAATGTAACTAAATAAGAAATGAAAAATGTTTCAAAAAGGTAAACCAAATTGTTGATATAACATATTGCTGTATATTTAACCCTGTGCGTGCTGTAGACCTTTCATCAACGTGACAGCATTTAAGTGTTATGGAAATGTAATTTGGTCCTAGTAAGACTGTCATTGTAACTTGTGACACGTGATCCATGGGACTTACTCAAACGTGTGTGTTTATCTACGTGTTCTCAGAGGTGATTGACGACATAAACTACATTAGATTGGTTATAAGAAAGATAAATATCAAGGTTAACAAATGAAAGCATGACATATTCAATCATAGTTTTCTTCAAATATTACATTTTCTGCCCAAGCTAAATTTCTGAAGTCAATTTGCATGGAATCACTTCAACCATTTGGCAGATTTTTCACTTGATTTTAAGAAGAAAAGGCTCCGAAATAGGATTTCAGATGAGGTAATATATTTTCTTGCAGTTGAATGATACATGCTGCAGAACCCCGTTGAAAGAGCTCCAGCCAGAACCTCTTTATTTGCTCATGCGAAGCCAAAGTCCCTTGTGTTCATGCATGCTGTTTGATGGGGCCGACATCACTGACGCCTTGTTGCAGCGATGGGTGGGAGTGGTGGGGCGGGGCGCCTAGCAGCACCCCCCCACCCCCCCATACAAACACAGATGAGCCGTTTGATCTCACTCTCCGCCGGTTCAAAAGAGATCCACCCCTCAACCGCAGTCATAACCCCCCTGAAAACACACACTTCAAAACCCGTCCTCCTGCCCTTCCCTTTGAAATCACATTACCTGTGTCCCCTTTTCATGCTGAGGAGGGTATAGGAGAAGATGAGACAGAATGGAAGATGTAGAGGAGGACAGAAGTGAGGAAATGACCACAAAAAGAGTTCAGTATCGGCTGTCTTAGTGGGAATTCCCAGTCAGATAGGAGGATCAGTTCCTCTTCTTACTGTATTCATGGTCTTGCATGTCTCCCGAGGAGATTTAAGTGTCTCATGTGGTAGCCATGAAATCAAACTCGTGGGAAAACTTGAAGCAGGCACTTTTACCATTTCCCAGTAAGCATAGGTTTGATCATTTGCAGGTCAAAAGATGTCTAAACTAAAACTGGACTGAATTCATTGTGTGAAAAAGTGGAAGTTATTTAGTCATCTAAACTACATAAAAATCATTGTTTATTGTCAACAGCATTTAAATCAATATAATTGTTGTCAGCTGGGCTTCATGTCATTTATGGCAGTATTAATAGATTTTTTTGGACACCTTGGGGCAGCAGAACAACCTGTAATCACAACATCAAATAAGCTTATGAAGTTGATATAGCGAAATGCTAGCTAACAGTTGCCTATTTACACTCCACCAGACATGGAGCAACATTTGCATTCATTTGTAGTCTTGTTTCTGGCCACATGATGAATGTTCAAGTCCAATATTCACTCTCCTTTCAGCTCTTTTAGCTCTTCATGTCACTTAAAGCAGTATTCATTGATTTTTTTGGCCACTTGGGGGCAGCGTTAAAAGTTACATATTATCGTCATAAAGTTGACATGTTAGCAAACAGTTTTATCTTCTATTTACACATCCAGAAGCTTTGGAGCAACATTAGCATTCATTTGGAGTCTTGTTTCTGTCCACCTGATGAATTTAACTATAATATTAATTTCCTTTTTAGCTCCTTTTAACTGGTTTGGGCTCCACCAACTTCTGAGGTAAATATCTGGCTCAAAAATATCGTATTGAAATTGTTAAAATGTGAAACCTATCAGATTAAAACCAGAAACCTTTTACGTTACATCATGAAACTGAGCTATTTGTTTTGTCATGGTGGCAGCATCACGTTGCTGTAGTAGCCCAGTTTTAAACTAGACGTCTAGACATTCTTTAACCTTCAAATGCCCAAACCAGTATTTACCGGTTTACATTTCATATCCAAGAGTAGAGCTTCCAAAAAATATTAATTGTATGAATACGCCATTGCTAGGTAATAGAGCAATGTCAGTCGAGGACACAGGCACAATGGTTCGGCTTCCCTTCTTTACTCCAGTGGCGAGCTCTTGTGGCCATATGTTTGAGTAAGTGCCTGTCTTGTACAACAACCTACCCCGCCTTGTCAAGTGGGCCCTGGGATCCATGTTTGCAGTCACTTCAATTCTTAAATCCTACCTTTAAATATTTGAAGAGCCAGACACGAATTAAGAACAAGGATAAGACAGGCTGCACAGAGCACATGCAAGAATAGGAATGCATTCATAATGAATGCGCCTCGGTTCCCTCTCCCTCTCCTGATTCATTTCAAGGCGAATGAGCATAGCGAGCGAGAGCGAAATGAACTTGTTTTACACACTTAACATGTGATGGGAATGGCAAATGTTTTTCCTGAGTTAGAAATGCAAGGACTTGCATCTGATGATTATTTAAAGGGTAATTACACACATTCTTTGTCAGATATCAATTTGAGAAGTTCAGAGCATTCCAGGTGTGAAGTTTAGTCCTTTACTTTTGAGGTAAACTTACATCCCTTTACTTCCTGGCTTGCGTATGTCTACTTCAGTTTGTCATTTCTGACATTTCCCAGAATATGACTTTGAGAAGTGCCAGACAACATGCTGTATGCAGCTGTGGGTTACATGTGAGCTACAGTCAAGACAAAATGGGAGCCATGTAGTGCGCCCATGTCCTGTAGCTGTATGGCATCATGGTCTACTGAACCCGCTGTTGTTGGAGAAATTGGTCTCTGTCTTACAATGGATTTTTCTCTGTATGATGGCTGAAAATGTGGTCTTGCTATCAGCCGCCACTGTGGTTGGGATATTTTTGTGGATCGCATCAGCAGCACAGATATCTACATGAATAAAAGAAATACACCACCAAGCAAGAGAGGCTTAAGTGTTTTAGGATGGACATTTTCTGTAGATGACAACGTATTATTTCTAAGATTAGGTACAATCAGGGAAATGGTTTACGGTTTAAGATTCTGAACTACACTTCAACATAACACAGAATCCCTTCCTGTTCATTCTCTAGTGGGCAAACCAACCAAAAACGGCAAAAATAATACTAATTTTCCCTTTTTTTGTTGTTGTTAGTTTGTTTTGTAAAGGGAATTGGAAGCACACATAATGATGAGAGAAGCCCTATTTGAAAAAGCAGTTCAAACCTTCAGAGTCATGTTTTATTTGCTTAGAGGACACTCTAATCTGTCATTTCAACACCGACAGCTTTACACATTTGGCGTCGCCGGATGGATTTGTTTTTTATGGCTGAATGTTTATTAGAGCAACTGAAGTAAATGACTTCTCTTGAGGAAGATGCTACGGCGCAGTTTATGTCGTGCTCCTACAATTACACTACAAACAACACTCAATGCAGTTTTTTTGTTCACTACAGTTTTGAAATCGTAATTTGCAGGTTTACAGTGTTGTGTTCTGCCTTGTAAGAAAATCATGATTAGTATTCAAACACAAAAGGAAGGGAGAGAGGGTGTGTGTGATTCTGTTCGTAGACAATCCATGCGAGTGTGCCAAGCTGAAATGAGAGAGGGGGAGGAAAAAGTCAGAACATTGATATGGTGTGAGTAAGAAAGAGAATGCGAGACAGAGACAGGCGTATGTAAACAAAGCAGGCAGAGAAAAAGCGAGGTGGAAGCCTGCTGAGTGTGGACTGTGGATTTGCCTCCTCAGCTGCTGGCTAAGTCTGTCATCTGTTCAACGGTTGAATCAACATCTGGTGAAACCCGCATAAACACAGCTCTCTGAGCCACCGACGGAGAGGCAGTGAGGGAGACGGAGAAGCTTATACACTCGACTGGTTGTCACAGTTGTAATACACCTATAGAGAAAAACACAGGGTGAGTAGCAGAAGCGAGTGGTACAGCACATCTATTGTCAATTCTGTTGGAAGTAATGCATTAAAAAGCAGGTTCCCTGCTGTAATCACATTACTGTTTCCTGTAATAGAGTAATGCTGGATATTAAAGTTCTAATTTTAGTCACATTTACTGATCTTATCAACAGGTCAGGACTCATATTACCTATTTAAGTCTTATTTATTTAGTTGGCCGTGCTCCTGCATCTGCATTATAACAAAGAGAGCACAGAAGTAAACCGAGAGGCAGTGAGATCAGACATGATAGAGGAGGAGGAAGAAGCTTTTTAATAGTCCTCTGGCAAAGCTCAATAGACATTTCTACAGGGTTAGGGGTGTAGTGAGTGAGTGGATCTAAATTACTTTGCAGGCCATTAGTTAAACCTTGGTCAAACCAAAACTTTAGACTGTTTTATTTGAGTCCAAAACACCCCAGTTTACTTCCTCAGAACAAACATGGCACTGCGTTTAAGAAATGGGTCGACGTTGCTGTGCGTGTGAAGCTGAAATATGATCCAGGAAGGTCAGTGTGAGTAATACTTCTGTGAGTTTGAAGCCTTGCTAAATACCAAAACAGTGGTTTCTAATACACAGAGGAAGGATTTTAAAACTCAGTGATTTTATCTCTTGATATAGTGCCAGCTGAAAGAGATAGATGGGGCAGCAGTTTCTGATTTAGTCCCAACAATGAGGCTGAGTCTTGACAATCATGAGGTAACGGTACAATCATCTGCGTCATACACTTACATACCCGAAATGTGGGCTTGCATGTATGTGATTGACCAATGTGGTGCGTTGCTGGACGACATCGCATTGTGTTGTGGGCCGGGTTGAACCAAAGCCCTCTGGTTTGGTTGCTAGTTAGGACTTAACTGCCGGTGTCGAAGATGGGTTGTATTTTATTGTGTATTTGAGTTGAATCAGACTGAATTTTGACCCATAAAATAACAAGATTCTCAAACGTCCATCCAGTCTGAGAGAGAAGGTGATATTGACTTCTATCAGGAAGCCTTTTGACTTTTCTTGCTTGTATTACTGCATCTGTGTCACTATCAAGGAGTATGGCAGTTTGAATGCTTACTGTATATTATAACTGCAGTTGATTTAAAATAATAAAGACAGAACTTAAAGCTAGAAAGTAAGAGTTTTTAGTCTCACTGGCTGAAGTCAGGTTGGTTACAGAAGGTGATGAATTAGTATTTTACACTTTTGGCAGCGGCAACAGCAGTTTGGAATAAATGGAAGAACTGTATAGTTAGCATGAAAATCCAAGAAAAGGTTTAAGAGAATGGATAACACAGTGCCTTTAAGACTGTTTGATAAGTGATCGTTGAAAAGAACACTGCTGAAACACAACAGCGATGGCACCAAAGTTAAATAAAATAAATTCACAGATTACCACTTTAAATGTGCAGACTGTTTCAGTCAGCCATCCTCAATGCATCAAGCTGTCGTTCTATTTCTGGGCAGTGGGAGAGAGACGTCCTATATCAGTGCCGTTTCAGGCTCGCTTTATGGGAGACCTCCTCCTCTTGCAGTTCAAGTCAATTGTCAACATGATTTATGGAGACGAGAGCTATCTCTAGACTGGCTCCTCAATCTTCCCCTGACGAATTGGTACCATCGGCGCATCAAACTGTCGTTTGTTTTCTTCACTGGCCAATTTTCATCCACGCTAACAAATTAAACCTGCCATGTTTTTGGGGAAGCCATTTTTTCCTCCCTTCTCCTTTTTCCATACATGACCTGCTCGACAATTACCGGAGATGTGAGATTGACACCAAGGAATGAACTTCACAGAACAATTTGGCACATGCCTTTTTTTTCCTCCTCCAAGCCTCTGATATGAGTAATATCCAGCTTTTTAATGGAGGTATCATGTCATAACATTTAATGGTAGGGAACTTGGTTTGGATGACACGTTCTGAGTTTCTCATCTCTCAAAGACACGCACCACTTATTGTCCCAATCATCTCGTATAGCTCACCAACACCAATACAACTTGATTAATGTGACTGGCTTTTATGAGCGGGATAAAAGGCTCTGCATATTACCGAGGCAATTATAATACCCCAGGAAACTCTTCGAAAAACAATGGAAAGCTGATGCAATCAACGTAAGTGGTGGTAACTTTTTTAAAGTTTGGCTATTTAAGTTTATAATTGACTCCTCTCCAACCCCAGTAAAAGGAAATGAGGGTCCTGTGAGCAATCAGCCATATCTTTATCCAGTAACTTTGTTGCCCTGCTCTGCCCTGACCTGCCTGCAGATTAAGGGAAATTAACTGCCGGTGCCAAGGAGGCTGAAAGGTTAGAGAAAACTGAAAAGGCAGCAGGTTTCGTGCATGCAACAGCCTGTACGTCCATCTACAGCCTGTGAAAGCGTCAACGATCAAAATGTCCGAATGTCGTCAACACACTTAAAATGTCAGTAGTCTGCAGCTAAAAGGTTATAATGCAGAGCCTCATCAGCAACTTGAAGTGTTCTTCAAGCGTCATCCAGGGAGAACTGTAAACAGTCCACAGCCACACTAGCAGCTCTGTGAGGCTATACCTAGGCACAATGTTGCTTTGGGCTGAATGCTAACGTCAGCATGCTAACAGGCTCACAATGTGTAGCATGCTCACCATCTTAATTTAGCATGTTAGCATGCCAACATTTTCTAATTAGCATTAAACCCAAAGTACAGCTGTGGCTGATGGGAATGTCATTAGTTTTACAGGTATCCGGTCATAACCCAAAGTATTAGGACAAATTAAAATTTTGACCTGATGATGGCAGTAGATGACAAGGTTAAGGGATCACAATTCATCCAGAGGGGAACATGAATCCACCCAATAGTTGTTGGGAAATTCTAATCAAACCCACAAATGTCAACCTCATGGTGGTGCTAGAGGAAAAGTCAGGGAATCACCAAAACCTTTAGGATTCATCCTGTGGGCACCATGAATATCTGTATCAAATTTCATGGAAATTCATCTAATAGTTGTTGAGATATTTCTTTCTGGACCAAAATGGTGGACCAACCAACCAACCGACCAACATTGCCATCCATAATGCCATGCAGCTACTGGGGCTAAAAAAAAGTTAAACTAGCAAGAAGCATAAAACTGACCAAACAGCAAAATATTCACTTTCCTGCAGGAAGCATATTTTAAAAGCAACATCCCTTGATCTGCCAGAACTGAAACAGTGCCAGGTTCTTCTCAGCACTGCAAACAGAATTATTGAGACACACCTAAATTGTAGGAATGAAAAGTAATCCCACTGTTCATGATTCTGTTAACATGACTTTCATCCACCAGCAAATATTCACACAAATAGTCACATTGAACCAACAAGATGCTTGATTGTCAAAAGTCCTAGTAATTTGTTATTTGTCCACTGACCACCAGCATAAACTATAGGAATTAAATAAGCTATGGAGCAGTGAAAGAAAAGTAATTGGGCTAAAAACAGCAACAATGGTGATTCATGGGAGCCGTGGATTTCAGGAGACAGGAAGAAAAGCCCCCCCCAGTTCCACCCAACACAAAACAACAGAAACGCACACGAAGGCATGCACGTTCGCGCACAGTCACACTCTGAGTATCACCACATATAGTGCCAGCTGAAAGAGACGGATGGGGCAGCGGTGGTTTCTGATTTAGTCTGCACAATGAGGCTGAGTGATTTTCTCTGTGGAGTATGTCTTGCCTCTCTGAACCCTGCAACTCGTGACCCCCAACCAACCACAGCCCTCTTCCCCCACCATACCTTCACAACCCCCCCCCCCTACCCTCTGTGCTGCTCAGAAGATTGCCTCCCTTTTCCTGTTGTGATTGGGGTGATAACCACTAATGGATGGAGCCCTGGGCGCATTTAGGAGGAGAAATGTTGGTGAATCTTGCTTTAACTCCGTAATAAGAAGGAAAGGCTGGAAAACGTGTTAACCAGGTGCTATATGGTCTGTATAATTTTTTTAAAAACAGGGCCAAGGCTGCACATTAGCAGGCCAGCACCGATTTTATCAATGCTGGCCTGGATTTTTCTCCTCTCATTCATAAATATCATGCTCAAGACCTTGAAGGAAGTCAAATAAAGTAACGTTCTCCTCCTTCACATGTTTCTGAGTAAAATCCTTGAATGAGCAGGACAAACAACAGCTCAGCAAAAAGAAACCTACAGCTATATAATCATGAATTCATATACGCAGGCACAAACACAAACAAATGTGTACAAACACTGGTGCGCCTGCACAGCATGATATGTGTACAGGCGTCTTTTAGCTCGCCTGGGGGTGGGCAACCCTCATTGTCATGTTGAACAAATGTGCCGTCAAAGCTGCACTTTAAAGATGGGACGTGTCACAGGGGGCATGCGAGAAGCCCACTCGCCTGGAGGCAACACGGACGAACTGTCTGAAACAGAAGGAAGGGAGGAGGAAGCAAACAACAGACGGCAGTGACAATCCTTGACATTTCGCTACGAGCACTCGTCTTAACGGCTGCTGAATTCATCCTCTGAGCAGAGGAATGATAAATATCCCGACAGGTGAGCAGGGAGAGATTTAGCCAGACCTCCAGAGGGAAGGGTTATTGGGTTTGAGGTGAGGAGCCTGAGACACACGGGGAGTCCATTAGACTTTGGTCCAAACAGAGCCAAATCAGATGATGGCTTTGTACTCTGGGGCGCTAGTCCACTAAACTCCTCACTTCATAAAAACACCCATCTGAGCATGGAGAACCCTCTTCAAGGAGCATTAAATGATCTTAGTGCTCATTATGTTTTAAGTTTTATTTTCTGTAAAATAAATCCGGGAAACAGTGTTATAAAATAACAAATAACAAAAGTCAATGCCACCGCATCTGTAGGACAACATGTCAGTTATAGAAAGATCGTGGCTTGGGTTAAAAAAAACTGCGGTGAGTTTAAGGAACAACCTTTGTCTGTCACAGAGGGTAGCGTAGGCAGCAGAGAAGGGACCCAAACGCAGACACCACAGGCAGACTGGAGCGGTTCAGTGATTTATTTGTAAGGTAGGTACAGGTAGGCAGGCATGTAGGCAGGTAGACAGGCAACAGGTAACTGGCAGGTCCAGGTTCAGGAGACAGAAGAACCAAGAAAGAAATAGCACACATGGAAATTGGGACACAAGGTAACCAGGATGAACCAATAAAAGAACAAAGGAAAGGAACCGGTATAAGTAGGGAGTGACTGATGAGGGAATGAAGTGCAGGTGGGGAGATGGGCAGGGAAGCTCAGGTGAGGGGAATGAGGTGACTGAAGGGCAGATGGGCGTGGCAGGATCTTGGGAATAGCAGGGGAAAGTCTGAGGGCATCTGGTGGATTAATGAAATATAGCACTGGGAAAACACACATTTGGCAGGAGAGGAGGGCCAGGGAGACAGACTGTGACATTGTCATGGTTGAAAGAAAACAACGTTGACTGTTGAACGCTTTGTTGAGCCTTCCATTCACCCTGACCTCCTGGTCATGTGTTTTCTGAGCTGTCTCTGTACCAAAAGGATTTCGTTTACTCTAAACTATGGTGATAAGTGTCTTCTTGCAGCAGGAAACACAACTTATGGGTAAAAATCAGTCTGAGCCAATATGCTCCATTTAAACATTTTTCAGTAAATTTATTTTTTAACTTTTTTCCCCTCTATCAGACCAGACCAGAGAAATCTCGACAACTTTCACAGATTGATATAGTTAATCTATAATTACAGCAGAGATGAAACAGATTAGATTAATTACCTGCAATAGTGGAGACGACTGTAAGACAGCATTGGTCTTATTTGTTTCTTGGCTTGAAAATATAAATCTTAGTGACATCTGTTGCGGCACATTGCGCCTGCCTCCAATGTTGAACACTTCTCAGCATCTGGCAAAGTACCTGTTGCTTTATTTGAGTGTCATTTTGTGAAATCAGACAGCAACGATTGTATCACTTTAAATTGAGTGAAACAATCTGTCGGTGGTTTGAGACTACTTTAAAATGCAGCTACGGTTGTGTTCTTGAAACAAGTGACATTATCTTCGCTGTGGCATCAAGATTGCATCATTTGATTTTCCCTCAAACACGAAGGCAGTGATATTGTCTCATCCTACTGGCTGAATATTTCACTTGTTTTAAGAAAAGTTTCAAGACACTGCTGCTAGATTGAACCGTTTGCTGAGACAGGTTTTTTTCCCCAGGTCTCCTTCTGTTCGTCTCCTCCCGTTATCCTATTTGTATGCCCCCTTTGCACCTCTCTCTATTTCATCTGTCTAACACGCCGCCTCAGAGGGCTTTCATGCTTCAGTAGGTGTACATGCACCTAGATAGAGCTTCTTAAATGGGCAGATAGGTCAAACACTAACAGAAGCCGGAGTGTAGTCGACGCAGTGCTTAGAGCTGGGCACACAGGCAGTGTGGCCAATTATTTTTTTCCTCCGCTCCATGTCCGCTTCCTTCCTTTTTCTTTTTCACATGTACAAATACACTGATGAGTCCTGCGTCAAAGTGAAAAGTACCCTTCTCTTGTTCAAGGCTTTTAAAAAATGTGTTGAAGGGATTGGGAAAGGTGTAGGTGGACAGCTTTTTTGTGTCTTCTTATCAGTTTCATCTATTCTGACAAGTTTCCTGGCTATCCTGTAAAACGCTTTGGCATTGGAGGAGGAAACCAACCACTGCTGGCCCCAGCAAGAAGGTGTGAAAATCAATGATGTTTAGATAAGCTCGCTATCAATCCTGACATCTGCTCTGCCTCCTCTTCATCTCTTTCCTCTAAGGAGCACAACAACAAGAAAAACAAGCCTCAGAAACGTTGTGCTTTGTGTGCGTGCATGCACATGTCGGATCGGAAGCGTGTCGGGGCGAGACGGGCGGTTTCGAGTACAGAGTTTGTGGGTAAGGTTGCAGGCTGGAGAACACTCACTCTAAATTATGCTAATTTCACTCAGAATTTCACTCCTGAGCCTCACACCAGCAGCGGCGGTGAGGAGTGGATGAGATCTGAGACAATCAATGTCAGGGAGAGAAAGTTTGCAGATCTCTCTGTGAGAGGGATGTGGGTGTACAGGGATGGACGGATGGAAATATTCACTCACACACAGACAGCTGTGACTCTGGAGGTTTTCAGGGGGATTGTACATACAAGTATAAAAGATAATACAGTGTGCTGTTGTCGTTTGGTATTTATTTTATATATTTATCTTTTATTTTTATGAATTTTATTTCTTATTACTTATTTATTTCTATTCATGTTCATATTTTTCATTTTCATAATAATTTTGTATTAAAAAATGTTTAATTACTTTTAATTTTTATATTTATTCATTTTTAATCATTTTTTATGTATTTAAATTATACATTATACTTATTTTTTAGTTAATTAAACTTTATCGTATTCATTCTCATTTTATTTTTATTCTTTTCTTATTATTACACCTTACACTTTATTTCTGATTTTCTATTTTCTTCTACAGGAGAACTGTATTGATTTTTCTTTAACTTTTTTTATTTTAAATGTATTTCCTATTAATGATATATTTATTTAGTTTTGTGTTCTATTTCTGTACATTATTATCACCATTAACATTATTTTCTTACTGGCCTGATACAGGTAGCATCACCAATCGAGTCCATCTAACTGTCAGACGAGTCACGTCTGCTGGTTGTAAAACACAGACAGGCATTCTGCTCCTGATCTTTCTTTTATCCATTTGCTCTCCGTTCAGCCGTACTCGATTTCAGACGTGCTGAGAAGGGATTGAGACCCAATATTCTCTTACCCCACCTTCCCTCCCCGCCTCTCTCCTCTACTTACGGAGGCTAACATGAGACATGACAGGAGGCAGGAGATGGAAGATTCGGCTCCTCTGCAGCAGAGAAAGCCTCAAATTACCAGATAGATTAGAACCAGCATCAGAGGCGCACAACAGGCCTCTCAGGGATCGGAAATACCTGGCGTGAAGAGGTGCAGGTCAACATTAGAGTGCATCCTAGAGCTAGAGCTGCATATGGGCCCTGTCGCCAACAGCAGATGGGATGTGGAATTACACGTAATGAGAAGTACTTGGTGCAGGCTGGAAGACTCTGGGGTAAGGGTGAAGGATCGCAACCAAAGAGCAAGACAGCATACTCATGTCTAATTCAGGAAGCTCAGTGAAACACCAACGTACACTTCTGGACGGGGGGATGCTGTCAGTTCTTCTCAACGTGGAGAATGCAGTTATTATATGGGTGAGTGGAGAGGGAGGTGGACAGAGGACTAAATGAGGAGTGAAGATGTAATCATGGTTGGACAGCAGTGGAGGGTCTGGAGAGGCAGATGACACTACAGCTGTACTGTAACAGTGCTTCACTTTCACTTTTTTGAGGTGTTTAGTTACAGATTGTTAGTTTAACAAGCTTTACAGTGAGAGCTGCTCGTGGGGGAAGAACTTTTTCATAAAGTTTACAAAGAACCAAAGTTTCCACCAACACCGGAAGTTGGCAGGAAGTCGCTGACGGTGCAGAAGGTGAGCTGAGCTACCACATGATTGGGTGAACGGCGCAACAGCGGCGGCGGCAGCACGTTCAGTCGACCAATCAGCAGCCAGACAGAAACGTGAATGTGCTGTTCCTTCAAATGTCCAATCACTAATCCCCCTCGTTTGTGCAGAGAACTCCTTCCCCTTTGTTTGAAATTATGTAACTTGACTATTTAAGTTTTAATTTGTAGTTTACAAGAGATTTAAATGCATATTGATGAGATGATAGCAGCTTTAAAAAAAAAAAGAATAGCAGCTAATGATAAAGCTAGTCAGTTTAGCTTTTTTTAAATATTGTATATACTGTATGTAAATAATTATGGACATGCAAATTACCACGACATGAGTAATCTACTGACATCTAGCGACCTTTGGAGCAGGCTTTAGATCCTTTCCATTAAAAATAATTGGCAAGACTGGTGAAGTTGTGTATGCGGCGTCAGTTTGCCAAGGCAGAGCCTCAGGGAGGATAGAGGGTGGAGCTTGTGTGGAATTTAAAGATAATTAAGCCAGAAGTTTTTGAGATAAGATAGTTAGATTATGTCGTTTGAGCGATGTTCTTTGGTTTTCACCACTGATGTTTAAAGGAAGAGTTCGACATTTTGGGAAACATGTTTTATTCACTTTCTTTACTGAGAGTTAGATGAGAAGACAGATACCGATCTGAAATCTATACAGTAAATCAAAGCTATATCCAAGAGGCGGTTAGCTTAGCTCAGCATCAAGACATAGGGAAGATGGGAAATAGGGGGAAACTGTTAATCTGGCTCTGTCCAAGGGTGAAAGAATCTGTCTAGCAGTTCCTCTTAAGCTCACTAATTAACACTTTAACAAGCTGTGGTTTAATGGGGAGCTGTTTCCCCCTGACTTAGTCTTTATGCTAAGCAGTATCCTGGCTCCAGCTTTGTACTTAACAGACAGATATGAGAGTGCCATCGATCTTCTCATCTAACTCTCAGCATTTGTATAATTCTAATGTCCTTGTTTCATCTGCTATTTAGCTCATGCAGAAAGGGTTTGATAGAGTGAGCTGCTTGGCATTTAGTTCAAAAACACCTGAATAAGAAACAGCTGTTGATGGACACAGCACAAAGTTAAAATGTAAGAGAACTAGCCATGGGCTAGAGGGGAGTAGAAAGTAGATGGCACCCTTGGGCCTCTGGTTGTGTCATTTTGTTCTTCTCTGTGCCAGTCCCTATTCCCTTTGGGCTCTATTACAGACTATACCAACTCCTGCTGCCCGGCCAGATACAAACATAATCCCTCTGTGGTATAGTGAAGCCAGGAGCTCGGGGCAGGGAGCATGTTTAACATCTCGATTCTTCTTATTCCACCGTGTGGGAAGCGGTCTTGGCAAGATCGCGCTCCAAGATCAACACGAGGTTGACGGCCATCTGGTCTACAGCTCTGAAAATCCTCAAATGGCAAATACCACCCACAGCCTGGGCTCTGTCTCCCAACAAACACAGCAGCAGCGGGCTCCAACAATCAGTCAGGCAGGCCAGCCCAACAGCAGACCGGCGGCCCCAGATCAAACTAGGGAGATTAGATCAAACAAATGATCCCGTGTGGGAAGGTGGCACGTCTCTTTAAACACAGAGGTGACTGGCTTTGTACTCTTATTTATAGCAGCGTTTATCTGAGGGAGAATGGACTTTGTGAAGGCCAGGAGGCTCAGTCATCCGAGGGAGCAGGGTTTGTGAGGCAGTCAAGGCTGTGTTGCACCACACACAAGGAGCTGTGCACAGGGGAACTATTATCCTCCTTCGCTAACATGCCCCCTCTGGATTATCATTTCTATGAGAGCTGCTATAAATCATTTTTACTGCAATGGAAACATCTATTGTGATTGCCTGCCCTTCTATTGGCAAATGTCATTGTCATAATAATACCTGGGAGGGTTCGCTTTACTGTGATTATGAGTGCCACGCTGATGCGGCTAGGTGGGCAGCACCAAATAATCTGAGTGGAGAACATCCTCAGGGGGAGGATGACTTTTATACAGCAGTCACCAGCTCATGTGTTCTGTATGAAAAGTTCAGTGTGAAAAGTTGTGTAGAAACAAGGAATATCAACAGCGGCGTTTACTTTTGGGAGTCGGTCTTTGTAAAACATTACTCACATGTGCGATTGCATTTGTTTTGGTCACACTGTTAGGCCCCAAACATGATCGACGCAAATGACAACGCCTGGCCCACCTGGCACAAACACATGATCCCCAGTGAACATACTCAATGCACAGTCTTAGACACGGGTGGAGGCAACAAAGCTCAATCCTTAAGGGGGCGATATAGAGCTTATCAGAGCGTTAATAAATGCTCCAGAATGCAACGTGTGATATCGAACGTGCATAGCTCGAAGCGTCTGCGTTCACATATTTGGACCATGTTTGTGTCTGTGAAGAGATCCGATTCCAGTGTATGTGATGGGGGAATCCTAATACTTATAACCAGCTTAGTATCAATATGTACGGAATGAGGAGAGAGCTACGCACATACAGTAGGTGTAGGAAATTACTGAGAAGCTGATATTTGCTTAAGCGCAGTGAGACACATGAAAGAGGCAAATCATAGGAGCTGCATGCAAAAGGAGAATTGTCCTGGATTTGAATTCTGCAGCATGTAGAAACCAGCTCCCAGCAGCTTTTTGTTAACAATATCTTCCAGGAACATATATGTCAAACATTAGCATGCAGAGCAACTGACTAGCGCACCGAGGAGTTCTGTTGTTTGGGACCTGGGATATGTCATCCTGAGTTAAGGATATGTCAGCTACGAGGGTGGCTTCCTGCTCCCCCATCACCCTCCAATGCACCCTATACATCTATGTAGATCGTTTTTTTACTCACTTTCTTTTTCTTCTTCTCTGTCTTCCAGTCTGTACAGCCACATATCAGGTTTTCTCTACCTTACTCTCTTGGGACAGAGGATCCTCTTTCCGTCTCTCTGGTTAGACGTGCACAGATCAATCCTCTGACTGTTTAGCTAATTGTCGGCAATTGTGAGCGGTGTGTAATTCATCCCCGGGCGTGATCCATCAGCCGCTCGATCGTATTGACGTGCAGAAGTCTCCATGTCTCGACATGTGTTTATCACAGTGCCGCAGAGAACACATGCAGAGGGAGGCTGATGAATATGGAACAATGCACTGAAGTGCTCCAAAAGTCAACATGATTATGACTTATGCACAATGCAATATTATTTCAAAGTGTATATATATATATATAAATATTATTTGTTAGTATTTGTTATTAGATATTGTTTCTTACCTTCTGCCTCCTTATCTTCTTTTGTCTTTGTGAATAAAATGGCTGGTGTAACGACACAGTTTGAAATTGGGACCAATAAATTACTCGCATGTAGTTTGAAGAAAAATCATCACTCCACTTACTAGCTTTTTAAAACTTTCAAAAGGCTTTGGAAAGAACTGAAATCTGGTATTTTCATGGTCAAGAAAAACCTTTCACACTTAGCTACTAGTGCGTACTCTATAGCTGTCTGTTTACAGTATATATTCATCTTTCTATCCATCCATCCTATAAAGTTACACACACAGCCAATCGAGGCGTTTTTTATTTATTTTGTTCAGTTTCTGTACTTTTTGTTGTTTTGTTGTACGAAAAGTCAAAAGTAATGCTAAAACAATTAATCGATTAGTTGATTGACAAAAAAACCCCAATCTAAATAATAAATCTGTTAATGATTTGTCATTTATAAAGCAAAAAATGCCAAACATTTGCTCGTTCTGACTTCTCATTGTGATGATTGCTGCTTTTCTCAGTTTAATATCATTACAAATTGAAAATATTGAGGTTTTTAACATGTGTAGACATTTTATAGAACAAACAATTAATCAGTAAATCCAATAATGAAAATAAGAATTTGTTGCGGCCCTATTTAAAAGTCCTACTGTTTTTTGGTTATATTACAGAAGCATAACTCTGTAAACACCAGATGCAACTCACCTTTCTTGATAGACATATGGGGCTTTAGAAAACCTGAAATTGTTCCCACAAATCATTGTGTGAGTAATGAACAGCAGGGCCTGGGATTCATTTTTTGATGGAGATGAATTACTGAGAAAGAAAGAATGGAAGACAAAAAAAACAACAACACAAAAGCAGCTGAGACACCAACACAGCCTCAGCGCTCAGATCTGAAAGTCCAAGTCTCTGACAACAGAGATGGCAGCGCCTGCGCTGGGTGACAAGCCCGATCCATTTGGCGCCGGCAAAGACTCAAACACAAGCTGTCTAGGGAGTAAGGTAGACTTCAATCAGCTAAAAGGTGATAAAACGTAATTAATTCAATCACCCACTCACTCTCACTCTCTCTCTCCCTGTCCTCTGAGAGAAAGGCAAAAAAAACAAAACAGCAGTGAGCTTTTCCTTGTGTAGGGATGCATTCACACAGGCAAGTTAATGGGAAACTGCATTCACAGTTTCCTTCAAAGTAGCCTCCCCTTTCTCTCTATTTATCCACTACTCAATAACAAGCTTGCACCTGATTCTGTGCGGTTTCACAAGATGGCGCACAATACAGCCCATGCCATTAAAACACATTCTCGCTCACACATCCACCATTACCTGTGCATGCAGACAAAAGTAGAGATCTTTACTCACACGTTGCATGTTGAGACCCTCTTTACACTTCTAACTTCAGTCATTAACTGTCAATAAAAGACTGTCGAGTGAGCAGGTGTGCGTATACTTCTGTGAGTGCACTCATGAGTCTGTTGAGCGTGATGCAAAGTAAACCAGTAAGAGAGAGCGGCATTAGCCCTGCTCAGTGCTCTCACAATGTCTGAGAGACCATTAGCACCCCAAAAGGCCCAGCCATCGTCCGTCAGGGTCAAGCGGGCCGCGATTACTCCATCACGCCACGCTCCACATGTCCTCGAAAAAGAGAGTGCGAGATGGAGAAGCATGAAGGGGGGGTGGGTCCGGGGTGTAGCCCCTGAAAATGAGCTAGCATCAGATTTCTTTACAGACTGGTGTGAAACATGCGCCGGGAAAATTAGTTGTTTGTCTGTGAAGATCACGATGGCCCAAAGGTAGATGTGGAGAGATCAGAGAAGTGTGTGATGTGTGCTTGTGTGTCTTTTTGTGAGCCAAAATGAGTAAGTGAGTGAATCTGAGTGGGAGAGTAGTTGTTCATTTCAGGCCATACACGCAGCATATATCCCTGAGAACTGGTGCACCGGTGAAAGTGGAATCCACACCCCCGAGGCGCTCGGCTCCCAGTAGAGAAAGGTGTGAGGAATGAGAACAATAGCTGTTGAAGGCAGAGTCATGTTTCAGCACAATTGCTGCCCGCTGTAATACAAGGCCGCTACATCCCGTCTCCCATGACAACCAAGCCCTACGCTCCAGGGATTGGTTGGTAACACAGAAGATGGTTTGTCCTCTCCGGTGTTAACCTGGCCACAGCGGATAGTTGTCACTAGTGATGTCCCAGTAAATAGAATCACAGAGGAAAACAACAACCTCCTGTTAGCAAGACTAGAAAAGCTACAACAAATCAATATGAGTCAGTAACTTTGAAGAAAGGCATTCATTTAAGCTTTTTTCCTTTAAAAGACATCGATCACATGGCTTTCATTAGTCTGATAATATCTTTTTTGGTCCATAAGGGTTTTTAAAGGCCTAATGTTAGCGAGCAACAAGGCTAGCAACAAGCTGAAGAAAGCAACCAGCCAGGTATTTTTCTCAGGCGTTGGTGATCAGACCAGAGCTAAAATGTGAGTGAAAAAGTAAAAGAAGAGCGAATACTGGACTTGTATTCATCAGGTGGACACAAACGTGATTCCAAAGGGATGATAATGGTGCTCCATGTCTGCTGACTTTTTAAATAGGCCACTTTTTTGCTTTTTTGCAAGTTTACAAGGTGATAATACGTCCGGGCTGCGAGACTGCCAGCTCGTTTTGCCCTCTAATCGTCAACAACCATGAAAGCAGCTTAAAGCAAAAATAATTACATGTACTCAGTGCTTCTGAAATACCATCTAAACCATCAAGATACAATAAAACGTTTATATTTATGGTTTGCTGCTCATTAAAGCTGATGAATCACTCTGTTGGTTCAATAGCAGGGAACTCTGGCATGTTGCTTTGATATAAGAACTTATCAGCAAACAAGACGTTACTGATCAATTAGATGAAACAGAAAATGTGTAATTGCACCTCATACAGATTGATTTTATGTCACAAATTATTAAAAGTTAATATCAGCAAACTCATATATCATTCTAAGCTCGCTTGACATAAATTCCTTTTGACCAGAAAAGTTTGTGGACTGTGGAAGTTTGTAAAATAAAACGTAAACTGATTTTCAACGGCTTTACTCTCCACCTGATGACAGATTTCCGCTTCATAGTGCAATGTAGCATAGCCCGCATGCAGGACAGCACATTATAATCCCATTATAGACAAGTCATTTAATTTGAATTGAGTCTTATAATCTTGTTTTCCTAAAACCATGTCAAAAATATCTGCCAGTGGGGTGATTTCATAATGAATACAATCATAATATTATTTCTTTCTAAAGCTGTTTTGCCTGTTATGAGAATTTGTATGTATGAATGTAATAAATGGGCTTGAGGCAGGTCAGAACACAAAAATCTCCTAAAATTTGCTTTAGAAACCATTTAAAATTATGAGATGGATGTTTTCCAAAGCCGAAATACAGTTCTTGGTTCTTTTTTGTGCAGCAGTGGGTGATGTTGCCCATCAGAAAGAACTAAAGAGCAAGAAAGAAAGGGAGCATAATAGTTAGACAGACAATGAGACAGAGAGCGAAGGGAAACACAGGGAGGTTTCTGTCTCAATGTGGATAATTACATTTCTACCTTTCTCTGGCAGTTGCATAGCCTTAATGCTTGTAATTAATTTCATTATTTTTGGCCCTGGCTGTTGAGTGCAGATTAGTTCTCTCTGAGTTGTGCGGATAAACACACCGTAATTGCTTATTACTCTCAGAGCCCACATTAGATTATACTAAAGCCAGCGAATTAGAAAATATCCAATCACCTTTAGCTAAAATTCAAAACCTGCAGTTATTGTCGTCACTTATTTTCATTTGTCCAATACGTGTTTTACTGGGTGCTAGACACAGTGGATCAGATTATAACAATGCTCTGGCCCCTGGTACTCTGCTGCATTAGTTCTGTCTTTGTTGTTTTTATGTCATTATCCTCATTGTTTTTTTGTATTTTTCTCAATTTATGACAAGACCATTTACTAATAAGGCGTTCTAAATAAATCCTAAACATAAATTTAATAAAATTATACATTTTGATATTGTACAGATGTTTTCTTTGAACTAGTGTTTACAAAATCCTATTTATTCTCAACACAAAGAGCATCTTCCATTGCATCAAACTCACCCCAAGTCCTTGAGTCTTTTTATCTCCTGTGCTATTTTTGGGGAGGTTATCAGAGCATTGTTGCTCTTTTTTTCAGTCTACAGCCCTTTTCACAGCACACAGTAACATTTATACCCAGGAGCTGGTCACTGCAAACACAGTCCTCTCCTGCTGACTACTGAGGAGCAACAGGCTGTGGTTGAAGTGCCTTTCTCAAGGGGACCTCGGCGGTTGTTGTTAATCAGCATCTTCCGACTGAGAATTTTCCATCTGGACTCGAACCCTCTGGCCACATCGCTGGTTCTCTAACATCTGTACAATAATTAGCTGATGTGTGAAAATCAACACATTCACTGATTCCCCATAGACAACTGTGGGATATAGAGTGCTGCAGGGATTATGTATTTTTGTACACAAACCGGGAAGTTAGCATCACCCTGGTTCCCTCGATAAAAAGCCAATGGGATTTTTCCATTGGATTTTGGATTATTGCAGAAAATAAGCTCTGTGGCAAAAGTTTATGATACTTGCACGTTTTGTTCAGCAAGATAATCTTCACAAATTAACACCGCTTTTCCGATTTGTGAAGCGCTATAAACAGGCTATAAACGAAGTCACACCACGGTCGCATGACTTGAACGTCACCACCACTTAGCGTCCAGCTTGTAATTAGATTTCGTACACTTACCTCTTCTACAAAAGCCTTTGGGAAAGTCTGAGTTAGAATAGTCTGCGAGAGCGCGAGTATAAACCCAACGAGGCTGTAAAGGCATCAAACCAAAAACCCATTCAAGAAACCCCATTGACTTCCAGACGAGGGAACCGGAAGTGCAAAAATGCAAACTCATTTGCGGGTTTTAGGACTCATTCCCGCAGCACTCTATGAATGGCTTAAGACTTTTTTCCCCCATCATACCAATTAATTCTCTCTAAAATCTTGTCAACATCTTTCTCATTACAGACTGAGCAGGATAATCCGTGAGTTGAAAAATATATGCTTTGTGGAATTTGAGAATTTCCACCAGGACACTATGAACTAAGGATATCATTAATATTATTTACTAATAATACAGTTTTAAAGACTTTTATACAGTTGGAATTGTTTAACACATCGATGCTTAGTGCCACTGACATGTATAATAATGAAAACATGACCATATTATGTTTATCTTTATACACATTTCTATTGTCCAAACTAATGATTCAGAGCAAGTTGTAATTAAAAGGTAACAACATGAGTTATTGGAACTTTTGTTTTACACATATGGAGGGTTTTGACGTCATGTAATACATAACATTGGAGCAGTTTATTGCTTTAAACATCAGTCTGATTGTTTTCTATGCGATTTTGCCTACATTTTCCACATTATGATATATACTGATATCAGAAAATAACATTAATCTGATGATAATGCACTATATCACCCCACCCAACTTGTACAGTAACATCTTGTCCACAGGGCCACAGAGGGTGTCCGCTGCGCTCTGAAGCCTGCTGACAGCCCTCACGGCTCCAATATACAATCATGTCGTTAAACACATATGTGAAAGGAAGTAGACTAAAAATATGCTTCAGGTTACAGTTAGACACATGAAGCGTGACGGGGTAGATAACTGTAGATGCCTGTCAAGCCACAGTTGAAATGGGTGTGATGTAGAGCATGTGTAAGTTGTAGTGAAGCAACTGATAACATGATGAATTACTGTAAAATGGAGTATAACTCTTAAAATATACCCACTAGCAGTACATTCGTAGTAATCCATTACAACCTAATATCCTATAATATCTAACTTTACACTCATGTTGTGTGGTTAGACTTGAGTATCTCTCTGACTCTGGGCTCAATATGTTACTTCTGCTCAAAAGGCAGAAACCCTCTCATCCTTCACCACCAGCAGAAAATCTACCTGGGAAGACCACATCAGAGTGCAGGCTGTTATGAATAGATCATAACTCAACGTAACAAGATCTCGACACAGACACCTTGTGTTCCATCAGGCGGGATGAGAGTTTGAGAGGGACTGAGGGTAGGACTTCTGACAATGCTTCTTTGTGTGTGGCCAATTTTCAATGTGGCTCAGTGAAAAGGCAACGTAACGAGATCTAGCAGTCGGGAGAGGAGACACGGGGAGACAATGACCCAACGGAAAAAGCAAGACAGAAAGAGAGAGGGATCACTGTGGCAACGGAAAAACATACTTCCAAGAATATGTGTGCAAATGTTTTTCCACCTCTATTTGTATTAAACCAGCATATTAACGCTTTGTTTGGACATTTTGTTTTAATCACCTGTGAGCTAACAAGGCTAACAGACATTGCAATTGGCCCCCAGTTTGACTGGTTCACCCGAACTAGAAATTAATTATTTTCTCACTTATCTCTAGCGGTATCCAGTCATGCAGATACAGTACATTTATTTTGTGTTTGTTTGCCAAGGGGTTTTAGATACCAAAACCATGCAGTAGAATGGAGTTTTGTTTGTTGCTCACAGCATTGAAGAATTATTAGGAACTACTTTCTACTGCAGAGATGGTGTAGTTGATTGTTGTCTGTGTTGTGTGGATTATCCAAAGTAACCGGGGCATTTGTTTCTGGCTAGGCTCGCAAATTTTGTAAATTGGGTGAACCAATCCTGTAAAGGAAATGTGTGGGCAACTAATATTTCTAAATTATCTTACCTCTACTTGTAGTCCACCTGCACTTCCTCCACCATTCACCCCTTCCTGCTCTTCATGCTAAATAGTAAGGACATTTTGTTCGAATCACTTGCAAGCTAACGAGCGTAGCGGTCGGCCTTGATGACTAAAAAGTCTAGTCTTATTATGGAGGTTGACAGGCCGAGGGGCAAAACACACACATCAGCCTATTAATGTAACCTGACTCGACTCACGGATCAAATCCATACTCTCAATTTCTTGCTGTCAAGTCCACATGTACGTACAAACACATGCAGACTCCGGCACGCGTCTGCAGAGATGCAGAGCGCTTTAAAGCCCGACTACATTTTCTTCTGAAGAACTGGAGGAGCTCTCCTGGGATGCAGCAGCCTTGCCCTGCCACTAAAGGTAATAGGGTCAGACAGCTGCATATTAGCTGTGGATCATCTCCTATGACACAGCCGTTGATCTCACTGGCGGCAGCAGTGCAGAGCCCATACCTGTACCTGCCAGGCATATCTGTACTCACTGTAGAGAGGGGGGAGGTGGGTGGGTATGTTTAAGCAGCGGGCAGTGAGCTCTCCTCGCTTACCAGGTACACATCACGCCTTGTGGACTCTCCGTGCAGCGCTTGCCTTCGAAGACATCCTCTCTCTCTCTGCATGTGAAAGATGTCAGGTTTGTTTCTTGCAAAATGCTCTGAAGCAGGTGTACACACACACACACACACACTACATCATAGGATGCAGAATACACACTAATATTCTGTACCCACTCTCCATCCATGCATTTTGTTACAGGAGGATTAAATGCCAGAAAAGATGGGAGGTCAGGCCATTCATTTCACAGAGACAAGAACAGATCAGACTTAGAGAGCTGCTTCTCCCCAAGGCCCCTCATTTGAACAAGACAAACACAAGGTCTGTAATTAAAGATGTAACAAAAGCTCTGTCAATTGTTTCTCCTCTCATCTCTGCCGGCGAGTCGCCTTGAATTATGGCACAAAGCTTAGTCTGCCGTGCTCTGTACACGAGGCTACGAGTTAAGGTTCAGCTGTCCTCATATCCACTCGGCTAAAAACTCCTTTGCCCCTTTGAGAGGGGAAGCAGCACTACGGCTTCTGTGTTATTCTTTTGTTTTAAGCTTTATAATATCAGCGATGGAGATAATGAAATCCTTCAAAGCTCGTGGTGATTCATATTGCATGACTGAGCAGGTTGGGATCTGGAGTCTCGCTCGAGGACACCTTGGCAGTGCACGTGGCTGTTGATGGACATATGCTGGCTGTAGAGGGAATTGAACCTGTGAGCAGATTTGAGTTTTTGCTACAAACATTTCTCAGAGACCGAGAAGGCGGAAATAATCTCATTGATTAAGTTAAACCTCAGTGGGAAGAACCAAAAAAACTCACAAAAGACTCTGGTCAAAATAGGATTTTTTCATGGATACCTTGCATTGTTTGCTTTAAGAGTAGTTCCATCTTATGTTGCCTTCGCTGAGTTACTTTCTACGGCGTCCACATGGCAAATATGGACATTTGGGGTTTGTCCAGTTATTTATCTACAGACAACTACTGTGCAACGTGTTACTGTACTCTTGTTAAATCATCACCCTTCGCGTAAATGCTCTTGTTAAGACATTTTATTTCATGCACTTTCCATATCATCCTTAGCATAGGTCTCATTGCAAAACATGAGATGCTGTGTGTTTCTTAACAAATCGAACACGAAAATGTGAACACCAGCAAGTCTGTTGCACGTGTAACCAAACTTAAAGAATCATTTTGGCTTATTGGATTTTATTTTTGTAGCTTTGATCATCGTTTCTATAGTTTATGATAAATATTGCAAAAGTTAATTGTTGATCTGGGGATGGTATCGCTAAAAAGAAGTCAGACAGGGGAAGAAATGTGCAGTCAGACCATCAGACTGGTTTTAAACAAACATCCAGACTAGTCAGACTTATCTGGACAAAACAAATGAAGGCGAATGGTATAATCTTACCATGTACTGATGATTTCCTGGTTCAACTTTGACCCACAACAGTTTTCCTGTGAAATGAGGGATTAATTAACAACATTTTAGGCGCACTAACTTTTAGTTTTACGTCCAAATAAAGTGGTTTAGAAAACACTTACTCCGGTCTGATCTCACCAATGTCTTTGGTTGGTACAGTGTTTTCATAACTGAACGAAATTGTAAACAAAGCTAGGTAAATAAGACAACAGTGATGTCATAGTGTACTGACCACACCCTGGAGTACACTTCTACATCACTGCAGAAAGGTAAGAACAACAGGAGGTCTGCAAAAACAAGATTTTTAGCCACTGTTAAGTTGATTTTTAAGGGAAAATACTGTAATTCAATTGCAGAAAAAGTGTAAAACTGATTCTTCTATCTGCTCTCTGTATGTTTCTTTCATCACTGCACCATATTAGCTTCATTTATTTGTCTGTAATTAAATTTGCCAAAACTGAGCTAGGAATAGGGTATTGTTTGCAGCACGCACTATAAGCTGCACTTTTTTGCAGCTATGAACTTTAAAATACTCTGACACTAACTGATATTCTGCTCCTAATATTTCATGTCACTCTGACTTTCTGGCTACAGCATCTCTACTTAATTTGCAGATGTCAATTCGGTGAATGTGGAGGTGTCACATTATCTCATTTTGTGCATCGGGGAATAAATTCTGATTTAATTTTCCTGCAGATAATGCCCAGATCAGTCTCAGAAGTGTCACATCTTCAAAAACTCATTCATAGCAGCGGCAGCAGTGATGGCAATTAATTCCGACTTTAGGAGCGTCGGCCTGCTTTCTTCTACTTTCGTCAATACCAAATGTTTCCACATTCTTGGGATAGTTTTTGTCAGCTCTTTAAATGAGGTATTAAAATTCTCCTTTGCTTTCTGTGTCTATCCAGCACACAAGTGACTCTCTTTTAGAGATAACTGATGGCGACGTTTCTCAGACGCCTCCGGATTCAGCAGCCCAGAATCCGTCACCGTGGGGCTGAGCACAGCAGTAGAGTCATTAGAGCAGTCAGAGAGAGATGATTTCAGATCAGTCTGTCACCAACCCCTGGGTTGCAACCCCAGCGTAGCGTTAATGGGAACATTATTAAATCAGCTAGAAAAACAGGTGCCAGATTTTTACTCTGAATCAAGCAGCCACTTAAAGCATTGTTTCATCCTGCTCTCCTTCTCCTTCCACTAGCAGTGTAACATACAAGATGAAGAGTTCATAGTTCAATACACTTGTGATATTTTGAACAAAGTTGGAATGAAATCCTTTTTTTAAATTCCTTCTCAGGTATAAACTGTGCAAGAAATGTGATTAAAAATTTACCATTCCAACTTTTTTAAAGCTTTGGGTACAAAATGCAAATAATGAAAAAATAAGGCAACTTTTGTACAAGCAGATGTGTCAATGTTAACTAAACTGAAGAATGAAAAATGTGTATATAAGCGTGTCCTTGTAAAGACCAAAAGTTAAAATGGATTTCCGATTTCTTAGTTGGCACAAGGTGGTTGATAAGTTCACCACTTTGGTCCCAACTAAGAATTATTATTATCACAAGAATTATTTCACGGATTGCTTTCCTCTTTGGTGCAGATATTCAAGGTCCCCAGAGAATGAATCTTTATGACTTTGGTGATCCCTGATTCTTCTTCTTCCAGCACCACCATTAATTTGACATTTGTGCTTTAAAAGTGAAATGTCACTTTATCTGCATTGCCAAAGTAAGAAAAAAGAGTAGTTGTTAAGCAGAAATTTAAATATCTGTACACAAGATTTTCAGCAGTAGGACAAGGACAATTTTAAGACTGAAAGTGCTTTGGCCCGTGGCATTTAATGTACGCAAACTGAAAATGGTACCTTTTCAGAGTCATAACTGATCAGTTTTAGTTAATGTTGCATTCCAGTGTTCAGCTTCATAATGCATTTCGTCTCGTATTTTTTATCATAATATACAGCGCCACAGTTTATTGTAACCTACTCTCTACCTCTGCCTCAGTCTTATTATGCCTCCTCTATAATCTTGTGGTCATACAGGATGTTTAATGCTAATGCTGTCTTCTTTATCCTGTTGTACGCTCGCATGAGGGTGCACAGAGACTGGCTGCTGCTTACAAAGCCACACATAAAATAAACACATACACCTTTTATCCAGAAGCCCCTTGTATAGTCATGGGAGTCTTCAACATAATCGCTGTAAGTGCGCAGAGGAGAAAGTCATGTTCTTTGGTAAAAGGGTTCACCGTCTACAGTCCAAGTTTCTTTGACCCTCAGATAACCTGTTTATAAGAACAAACAGTTGCAAGGCAAAGGTTTTGTGGATCTAATACCTTCTGAGATGAACAGGTTCTTTGAAGCTTTTAGTTGCCAAGTGACAGAGAAAAAAATTTATTTTCTCCCCACACAACTCAACCGAGCACAC
Source organism: Maccullochella peelii (assembly GCA_002120245.1). Classification (NCBI taxonomy): domain Eukaryota; kingdom Metazoa; phylum Chordata; class Actinopteri; order Centrarchiformes; family Percichthyidae; genus Maccullochella; species Maccullochella peelii. Next base: position 56,469 of record LKNJ01000971.1, read on the forward strand.
TGTTGGAGGTGGAGGGAGGACTTCATAACTATCCTAATTGATTCTTTTCATGCACCAGTAGTTAACGAGTAGTTTGCCAGGATTGAAACAGCTTCATCTACAGTGTAGCACAAGTTCGACTTCTTAGGAGATGATTATAATGGAACAAATGAAACATCCTCTCCTGCTATAACTCCTGTTCCTTTCCTCCGTTTAGATTTATCATGTTTATGTAGCTGGAAAACAAAACGGAAACTTTTCACACACGTAGCTTTGAAAGGAACCACTGTTTTTTCCACTGTGATAAGCCAGGTTTGTTTCGAGGTTGAAGCGGAGTGGCGGACGGTATTGTTTAAACCCCCGCTGAACTATTTCTTCCTCTGATCACTGGATCAGTGTGGAACTACAAACACACAGAAACCAACAAAGGAGACATTTATCCTGCGTGTGTTTGTTTCTGGTTAGACATGGCTGCCTGTGCATACGCCACCCGCATACCAAACGTGTAATGGAGCGCGCGCACTCCCCCTAATTGTTATTCTATTGACTCTGGGAAGTGGGGGAAGAGACTCAGACTCCAAACCTGCTGATATGAGACGCGTGCACTCACTACCGATAGAGATATTGTGCCCATTGGTTTAGTTTAGGTTAATTAAGTTCAGGAAAAAAGCATCTTTTTATGTCCCGAATGCTGCCACTGCGTGAGTTAAAATACTCTGGAGTGGGATGTTATTTTTCATCTGGAGAAACATGTTTTCCTTTCTTTTTTCTACATTCACTTTCATTTGCTACATGTAAATAATTAAGCATGAATAACATTGCAGACAGAATACATATGAACACATTCATAATTCCGGCATTTCATGTTCTGCGTGCATTAGTGTTTGTTTCTTGCATCAGTCACAACATGTTGCCCCCCCCCCCCTTTAATTTCTACTTCAAAAGTTACTTTAGTCTTTCATTTAAGATTCAGCAGACAGGGTCACAGGGACAGAGCAGAGAGTAGGGGTTATGGGGAATGACAGAATAGGGAGGGGTAAATATCAGAGCAAGGCACACTGTTCCTGAGGTTTGTGGTCCTGCTGCTGCTCCGAGGCCCCATGTCTCCTCAGCTCCTGTCAGCTCATCAAGGCCAAGTCCCTGCCTATCCCCACAGGAATACCGCATCAAACAGCCCGGGGAGCCTTTTATCCCAAACAGAATGCCGCCCCTTGTCACAGCGGAGGCTCTGCAACAAGCCGCACGCGGATGGCAAAGTTTAACACGGCGGAGTGAAAGTCAATACCCTGCCGAGGTGGCGTAGCTCAGACGCAAGAGGGGGAAACGGTGAAAAGGTCACCGGGAAAATGGGATCTTGAAAGACACAGCTTGTCTGAGACAAGAGCATGCAAAGCAGGAAGCCAGATGATGCCAGGCAGTTAATGTCACGGTTCACTCTTTCGACCCGGTGCCAATTCTGATGTCTCACAATTAAGTCCAAACATCTTATTTTTGTCTTTTCCACCAATTACTGTAAAGGTTACTGCTTCAGTTGTGATCTTGGCTTGCGTATACGATTCCTCCTTTCACGTGTGCATCTCCCTCGACAAAGACACAATGACTTCCCCGTCTAATTTCCCCTTTGTTTCGACCTGTAGCCAAAATCAGACATGAAAAGGCTTGACTGCGCACCCTAAAGACGCAGAAGAGCTCTTTGTACTCGGGCTTGTTCTGCTCCATGCCATTTTTAATCTCAGGCAGAAGGGAAGAGAGCTGCTCCTCTTATCTTAGATGACATGGAGGCTTTGCTCCCTCTCGCTGGTGCTCTCTCATCTTGTTCTTCTGGAAACCAAGCCTCTTTCATGCTTTCCCCTAGTGGTGGCAAAGAGATACACTGAATGAGACTGGCTGAATTTTGTTTAGGTTATTCCGTGTGAAGGCTGTTACATAATAAGTGGGGGTAAAGAAGGGCAGATGGCAATCCATCCTGGGCTGTATTTGCACCTAACTGTTGTCATTATTTTTAATTGCCTATTGGATGCACAGCACTATTAATAGCTTATTAAACTTTCAGTCTTGTCAGAGAGGGTCAGGAGTGTTTATTTAGTGGAGGATTATCTGCTTTCTCTGGTTACAGACCTCTGAAACGCCTCCATTGTTGGTGACACAGGCTTTGAATTGTGCAGATTCAGACAGATTGGACCATCCAAAATGTAGCGTTAGCCATAGTGCTGGGAGCATGTTTTCCAGTAGGGGGTGCTGTGCACTTGAAACCATCAGGAAAAGTTTGTGCTGCTCGCGATAATTAACTAAAAAGACACTGTGGGTGAAAGGGACTAGGAGAGGAGGGGTGTAAAGCGACAGGAAAAAAATCTGTCAACGAACAACGCAAATATAGCCAACTGGAGCCAACCTAATCAGTACCTTCTTATAATATCTAAAATCTCTAGTTAAATGTCTGTTCCTCTCAAGAAAACTGAAGAAACATGGAAACAGCTGACATAGGGTTGGGGTAGGACTACCGGTAATGTAGCTACAAGAATACGCTAGCTAACTTAACTAGCTAGCTTCAAAATGGTAGCCAGCCAGCTGCTAAACTCTGCCTGCTAAAAGGGTAACACGTTCTATTTTGCAGAACGCTATTTTGATAAATCAGTTAATTGTTTAAGTAATTTGCGTCACTCTGTGGTTCCAGCTTCTTAATTGGAAGGATTTGCTGTATTTCGGTGTCTTGTGTGACAGTGAATTGAATATCTTTGGGTTTTGGATTGTTGGTCTGACAAATCAGCACGTTTGAGGATGCCACCTAATGCGCTCTGGGAAGTTTTTCACTTTTTTCTGACATTTTATAAACTAAACGGTTAATCGAAAAATTAATAATCAATTAAAAAAATTATTAAAAGTTATTGTTGGTTGCATCCCTGCTGTACAGGACGCTCAGCGTTGCCCTTTACCTTGCGTTGTTCAAAATTTGACTCTCCATTGTCTATTATTTTCCTATGTGATGATACCAGATGGTGCAATATTTGTGTCTTTAAACAGAATTGCCATTCTCTGTATACTTTCCTGCCTATGTGTCGACTGAAAATGATATCAGAGCGGGTGGATACTTAAGTCACAAATGACTGCTTAGGGGGAAAAAACAAAAAAACGCTAACAAGACAATAATGTAAGACTGATTAATGGAGTTGTAAGGAATGGTAATTGAGAGGATACTTGTCCAGAGAGGATATGTAACTCTAACAACCATGAAATCTGCTTTACTAATGAAAGACCTGAACAGTCTGTTGTAAGTCTTGGTAAAAGGTACTACGAGGTGACAGAACACGTCATGGCATTTATAAGCCTACAGCCCTCAACCTTAAGAGAAGGCGTACTTGATCCGATGCGTGAAAGCACCGTGTCCCTGTAACATCCTGCATATTATCACAAAACCAAAGTCCAGCAACGTGCAGAACATAACTGTATCCAATCTATTTCTACGGCAGATCTGGGTCTTTGTGAAGGGACCCGAAGGGACTTGTTTTCCAGACGTCTACCACCGTAACAGACTTTAAAAACAGACAGTGGCCCTTCCATAAGCTCTATAGCTTCAATTTGTTCTGCCAATTATTATCCTCTGCTTTGCCACAGTGATGGAAGGTGTTGTTCAATGGGCCTGAATGCCACCCTTTCTGTGGCCCGCCCTGACAAAGAGGGAGCCCCTGCCTTTTTTCTGGGGGTCCAGTCAAGCATTCGCTGACAGATTGGCTGGGGCGCTAACCAGTCAGGTCTTCAAAGAGACAAAGAGGATGGAGAGGGCAGCGGGGAAGGGAGGGGGACCAGTGGTGAAGAAGAATGACCTGCCAAATGAGAAAGAAGACATATTGAAAGGGACAGAGTGGGAGAAAGAAAAAACATATTGAACTGATGGAGAAGTACAACCTTTTGACCATCTGGCTCAGTGGGTGACAACAGCCTTCATCTGTATTTTTAGAGCTGTACAACACACCAAATTACTCTGTCAGGAAGATTAAAGAGAGTCAAAGGGCTGTCGAGTGGAAAAAAAAAAGAGCAAAGACGTCCCAATGGGCTATGAATAGTGGAGAAACTCAAAACTTCGCTAGCGTATGTCTGGAGCTCCATCACTTTATTTTGACTAGAAATATAATATGAAAACAGTTCAGACTATGTAATGAAAAAATACAAAATAAGAAGCCGAGCAGCCGCCTAGAACACTTCTTGTTTCTGTGTAATATATTCTCATTTCTGTTTAAACATGGTTGAGTACATCTCCAATATAATTTCACTTTCCCAGTCCTTCTCCTCCTGAGGAGAAATATGCAAGAGACTCAACTCTGAAAGGCTCTTTTTGCTGCATTAATTCCATGATTGCTTAAATGAAACACTGCTATTTTCTCGCTCAGTGCTAAACAGGGATCAGATCTCCGTGACCATGACTAATCTTACGCTGCGCTTATTGTGTGTATTGGCGTGCACCTAATTTTTCAGGATCTTTTTGCCAATTTGGAAAACTAATTGCTTTGACTCTGACTGGGCAAGCAGCGGAATATAATGCAGTTTAAAGCTTCTTCTTTTATGCCCATAAATCCCTCTACAGATCCAGCCGTGTACAACACTGGCTCATTAAAATGCATCAGGGCAAGTTTCGCCGGCGTGAGAGGGAAGGGGCTTGTTTTTTTTTTCCCCCTCATCCTTTGCGTTTTCTACTTTGCTGGTCAGTGATCCAAGGACCCTGCACTCCCGGCAATCTCCACACACACACACTCCCAGCCGTCACACACTCCTGAGTTTTTCCCCACCATGCTGGTCACTTTATTCACTTGCAAATACCCTGAGATGAAATGAGTTGCTTTTGTGGTGCGGGCAGGAGCATTTCCCTCCACTGCTCACTATCTACCACCTCATGTCTCCCTCTTCTCATTCCTCCATCCCTTGCTTGCCTGATTTCACCCCACCTCTTTAATTTCCATCCCCCCTCTCGCTGTAATTTCACCCCTATCTTGCTGTCAATCTACCCCCCTACAACTCTTTCTCTCCCCTCCTCTTCTTCTTTCTCCACCTCCTCTCCGTCCACCGCTCCTTCCCCTGCCCGAGGTTGTAGATGGCTGAATTACACTGGAACTGGGGGAGGCCGTCCCACTGATTGTAAAGAGAGGGACAATTGGTCCTTTAGTCTGATTGGGTCCCCAGATAGGCAACACGAGGGACGAGAGTGTGCAGACATGACAAGCAGACAGCAGCGGTGACAGCAGAGTAGAGGCAGTAAGAAAAGATATATATTTATATTTATATATATAGATGGAGAGAAGGGAAACTTTACAAAGAGGACAGTGAGAGAGAGCGTGGACTCAAGGTGACTTTAGGGAAACTGATGCACTGCAGGCAGTAGCTTTCACAACTTTTACTTTTAGGGAAATTTAGCGAGTGTGCAGGGAAAAGAAGAACAAAGAGATAAGAGAAGAAGAAAAATGAGCATTTTTCACAGAAGGAGGACTGAGAAAGAGGAATAAAGTTAAAAAGGTAAGGCATGGAATTTTTGCTAAAAAAATAAAAAATGATCCATGACTTTCACCGGTCATGTTTTGAAACACAATAGTGGTAAATGAGAAATGCCAATAATACTTTCAAGCTGTAAAGAGGGAATGGTGAGGATGATTTAAGGGTGACTGGGGATTTGTCAGCTGTAGCTGAGCGTTGAAACACTGAGTGGAGGTGGAGAGTGCTGGGATGAATAAGACACGAGGTGGGAGCACTATTTCATTACTGCACTGAGTCAATAGTTCATTTTTTTGTGTGTTAATTGTTAAACAATGTTTACAGAAACAAATATATCGCATGTCTGGCTGTCAGAAGTAGGTCACGGTGATTATTCGGGGGGAGCCCTGCCTCAGCTGGGAGGGGGTTTGGTGGCACATTAAACAACTTTTGTGAACACGAGTGTGGCTCCAATTCTCAGCACGTCTGCACTGTCGCTACTTCAAACAAGTCGTGCTGAAGGAGAGGAATGCCTATCTGCTTTTTACGGACCTCTGTTTGGCATTCAGACCTCATTCCTCAGGCTGAGCCAAGGTTCTAGTTTCTCAAGATGAGGGACAGATTCTTTTCTTTTTTTCTATAAAACCCATTAAGCTATCGCCTGTCTTGTAAGCTCGCGTTGACAAATAAGACACTAGATTGGCATGTGCGCTCTCGCTGGGACAGAAAGCCTTTTCCTGCCATTATCATTGTCGGCAAGAGACGGTGAAGGATACTCTGAAAGATGAGCATTGTGCGCAGGCCTTCATATTAACAATATCTTTCAGGTTTCCATGATGGTGCTTGTGGCGGAGATGTCTTCATTGACATTCCAACACAGGAATTGGTCTAACAGAGAAAAAGATTCTCCAGCTGCAGCCATCGGGTGGATGAAAACTGCACATCCAAATCTCCTTCTAGACAAAACCCCCCAAATTCAAACGAGATTATGAGTTCGATATTGATTTGAAGGGATCTGTCCACAGCACACCGCTGTTTAATTTGCGGCCAAGTGACACTGATTGCAAACTTTTCCAGATGACGCTGATGCATGGTGACATCATTTCCATGCACCAGTGCCTGGGATGAATGCCAGTTTGTGTGATTTAATTTCTCCATAAATGACAAGGTTCCTTTTACGGCCTCCACCGAGCGATGAATGAACTAAATGTGCATCGGGGAGGGAAGGGGAGGAGAAGGAGCCAGTCCAGAACGAGGGGAAGGATTAAGGACTCGGAGAGAAAACTAAAAATTAGTGCCGAGTTTGAATGATACAACAACACAGACATAACGCAGGCGCTGAAAAAGACAGAGAAGGAAATAGAAGAGGGATAAAATGAGAAAAAACAGAAACAGGAGTAGCAGAGGGTTGAACAAACTTCTGAAGCTCACACAAAGGCGGATAGAGAGTGGAGGGAGGGATGAGTAATTAAAAACACCTTACAGTAAACGAGCCGCAGGGAGGGAGACGCTTGTCACGGCGCAGCGGTGGCGGCGCACACAGCCGAAGAGGCCGAGGCCCGGGGAGCTCCCTACAATTAGAGAGGACGGCAGAGGCAGGTTCAAAGCCTGCCCCATGCCAGCGTCTCTGTCCTGAGGGGGGACAGGGTTGGAGGAATGAGGACAAATAGAGGGTAGCACTGACACACACACACACACACACACACACACACAGGCATGGTGTGCATCCACAGAGAACTCATTCATACACAAACAACTGTGTGATCTTGAGAGAGTTTAGCCAGAATACACACCCCCTATAGCCTGGCTCTGCCTTTGAAGGCTGCCATCTCTCCCTGTGAGCCGGCTGAAGAAACTGGGTCCTTGCTGCAGGTGGTGTAGACCCTTTGCTTTAGAAACCAGAAGACCTGGTCATTTTATTCCGTCTTTATACACACACACACACATATATACATACTAAACATACCAGAGGCCATACTGCGGGGAGGGCCTGCTTATTAAAAGTTAGTGCAGCAGCAGAGTCGGAATTTAATTACATGTAAATAAGTAAATAAACATTAGCATTCAGAAATTAAAAAACTACGCTTTGTTGAGTAACGTGGCTCGTCACGCTCAGCACTCGGCCCGGGAAGTGAAATTAGATTCGGCAGCTGTATTTAAGCAAACTCTTCTACATTTTGCAACAGCACCCACTCTGCTTATTGTACTCGGCTTATTTAAAAAGGCACTTCCCCATGTCGGAGCTTCTGCATCTAAAAAAAAAAAAAGCCAAAGCGCATCGCTGCAGCCCCCTCGCCTGGGTCGGAGATATACAGAGCCTTCGCGGTGGCGTCACTTTCCACCGTGCAAAATCAATTGTGGTTAACAAATTGGCTGTGACGTTTGCCCCGCCAGGGTGGGTGGAACCCTTTTTCATGGGTCCACCCAGTTTTTAAGGACCTTTTCCACAGTCTGGGAGGCCCCCTTTTAGAGCTGAGGTGAGTGGAGCCACAGACATGGCCACTGTGAAATTAACACTTAATAATGCTCCACATAGCACTTAAACAGGGCGACCCATACTAATGTACCACACACTGAGTTGGCCCTTGGTAACCTAAGTGGTAAGTGGTAGCCACTTAGTGAATGGGAGTTTGGTGGACCAAGAGGTCGTGGTGAGGTTTTTGATAACATTAGGACTGGAACTAACGATTATTTTTACGATTAATCAATTAATCATTTGGCCCATTGCAATTTCCCAAAGCCCAAGATGATCTTTTTTTTGTCCGAACAACAGTCCAAAAGTAAACTGTTAAGTTTACTTTCACTAACTAAACTAGATAATGTGTGGCAAGTTTTGATTAACTGATCAATAGTTTCAGCCCTAGATAACAGTTTACATTAAATTTTTGCAGGATTTTATTTTGTTTATTAAATATTAGGGTTGGTATCATTTCAAACTTTTCACAGCGGTTGTTTCGCTACCGGTACAAAACCCAATACTTTTCTTTCAATACCACACGTGGGTCTTCCTACAAAACTCGTGTTTAAAATAACAAAATAAGCCGAACTTCTCAAACGCATCAGTGTTTCATTTTATGTGAACACAAGCAACCAAAATACAGTCTAAAATTTGCTAAATTATTGCACGATCTGAATCAGGAACTGTCTGAAGAATCTGACAAAGCATCCAATCCCAACTTTTGGTCCGACTTTTAAGTTTTATCAGTCTGTACTGAGGTTCAAAACCCAGATAGAAGTCCAAGAGTATTTCCATAAATGATTATACAGGAATGGAATACGTTTTGTGTTTGTTAATTTGGGCATTACAGACTCATGAATCTGAACAGGTAGAGCTGGTGAGATCATGTATGCTGCCTCAGCCCAGCGGTGGTCGGTCAGTCGTGCTGTAGCAGTTGTTTCCTGTTTGTTTTCCTCCATTGGAAGGAAACATTCACCTCTCTCGCTCGTGTAGGAGCTGTTTGATATAGTCTGCTGTTGTCACATAGCAGTTAATGGAGCAGCAGGTGGACTTGGAGTAAGATGATACAACAATATGGCCCATCATTTTGTCACACCAGCTGCTCCCCTTGACAATCACCGTCTCTTCCACTGTCACTCAATTTCTTCCTCCCTCTCAACAAACACCTTTTCTTTCAGGACGTTTCTTGCTTTTCAAAACAAACAGTAAATTCGGATGTTCCTATTACATCCTCTGACATTTTGGACTTCCATTTCCTTTTGTAGTGTTACACACTAACAACTCTAAATTGTGTTATTTTCTGATGAATACAAAAGGCAGATTTTCAACTGGGGAAGAATGTTTCAGCCTGGTGGGAAAATACCTCTTTGCCTTAAGTCTGGCAAAGCTTTTTCATATGATTGCTTCTCCACCCTCCACCTCGCTCGTCATCCCTTCATCCTCCCATGCCTTCTATCCGCCACTGACAGCTTGTGTGGCAAACGGCAGCTGCTTTTTCTTTAAACAAGTGAAATGCCATAAGATTACCAGAAGAAAGATGTGTGAAATGTTTTGCCAGCACAATTACGTAGCATGTCACCTCATTAGGTTCGACAAAATGGAGAAAAATGCTCGGATGCAAGCTGTGACCTTTTAGGGGAGGAGCTGAGAGGCGAGGCCAAGGGTTTGTGAGCGAAGAACAGGGAGCTAATTTTACTTCATAATGGCAACCAGGCAGCCTGAATAGACAGAAAAGAGGGGAGCAGCGAGGTCAAGTGTCACCCATCCTGCCAAGCGGCTCTTGCAGGGGAGGCCCAGAAACACACACACACACACACACACACACACACACACACTCACACACACTCACACACACTCTGCCCAGCCTCCCGCTGACAATGCAGCCACGCCCCCCACCCTTCCCTGCCTTTTGTGCCTCTTCAACAATGATTAACTGAGTTTGGCGATTCAGAGAGTCTACAGCAGCACAATGCACTCTCTCTTACAAAACATAATAGAGTCAACCCATGAGTCAAACAGTCTCTCTTTCTTCCGCTGTTTTTTTTCCTTCAGCCCCAAACTTTCCATCTCCCACTGCTAACAGCCTCTTTGCTATTATTTTCCTCTCCCCCACCTCTCTCTGCTTTTTCTCTGCCTTTTGACCATAAATCCGCCTATTATTCACCCAACCTCGTTAATGCAGGAAGTGCGGGCAGATGCGGCCGTCCTCCTAATACATAAAAACAAGATGCCGATGGAAAGAGGCAGCGTAGGTGCCATGTGAAAAGGTATTGATTAGCTGAAATCGATGCATAACCTTAAAAAGCATCTCCTGCAAGAAATTCGCGGAATTGACGTCGCTGAGCTCAAAGATTCGTATGATGTTCACGTCAAAAAGAGAAATGCAGAGAGAGATGGTATTTAGAGGCATGAAATCAAACATCCAGGCAGTACCATAGGGGCCTTCAAAACCTGAGACATGGAAGAGAAAAAAGTACACTTGTAATGAGCGATGTGCAGTGCTGACAGGAACTTGTAGAACATGGTGTGAGTAAAGCTGAGCAGGGGTGTTAGCAGAAACACTGCAATCTCAGAACATCACACCCCGGGATTTTACAGGAGGTGTGAAGGAGCTCACCTCTCCTCGTGACACGAGGAGGAAGGAATGGAAAGAGTGTGGGGGTTTCTTGTTTTTTTCCGATGTGAAATGCCTGATTGTCCCGAGCTGCAGGAAAAGAGCCGGAATCATTACTTTTTTCTCCTGCAGGCTCCAAAAAGTGGCATTAGTTATGTTCCTTCTTAATGCTTTGAGGAAATTTCTGGAACATTCGACAACAAGAAATGTAATTGGTGCATTCCGAGAGATCATGACAAGATTACACAATTTAAAGAGATGTACAGTATTTTGGGAAATATGCTTATTTGCTTTCTTCTGGAGAGTTAGATAAGAAGATCCATACCACTCTCATGTCTGTGTGTTAAGTATGGAGCTAAAGGCAGTAGGCGATTAGCCTAGCTTAGCATGAAGACTGAAAGCAGGGGGAAACAGCTGCCTCCAAAGTTTAAATATATGCCTACCAAGACCTCTAAAGCTTAGTATTTAATCCGTACACAAACAGAAATGTAAAAATGACAGTTTGTGGTTGTAGAGGAAGTTGCGTGGTGAAACAATTTCTTCATAAACGATAGTTTCACCATCCGGCCAGTATTTCTGTGCAGCGCCTCATGTTCGTGGTGACAGGACAACAAGAAGTCACCGTTCCTGGCTGTTGTCCACCGAGAAATAGTTACAGCATGTAAAACCACAAATTGTCACCACATATTCCAAACCAAGACATCCCCAGTCTTGTTCTTCATATTTTAACTCTATGGTCGTAAGGAGCCCTGTAATAGTGAGTTGCAGCATGACATGAATGTTGGTTTTGTTCCTATTGTCCACGTCTTCTTCTCCTCTAATATTACCTTCCCTCTTCCTCCATAAGAAGAATCCTGCCTCATTCAGCTGTGATAAGGCACACACAGCTCATTATAACTCAACAAAACCTCCGTAGTAGAGGGATAATCTGGAAGCAGGAGAAAAGACTGCGAATATGTGTCACCCGCAGGTCTCCCACAGTGCGACACAGATTGGGGCTCAGTATACGACAAAAGGATGATGGTGTCCAATAGGACATACATCTGAGACTCATCTGTCTCCTTTTTTCTCTTCCAGGACGCCAACAGTAGCCAGAAAGAAGGGAACCGGGAAACAACCGCACTCGTGAAGAAAGAGGAAAAGTCTTTTCCAATACTACTCTGTGCTTAACAATGGGAGACGGATTGCATCTTCCAGCAGTTGCCACCTTGCTCCCTGTGGCCCTCGGCATTTTGACCCTTCTGCCTCACAGCCTTCTGGGTAAGCCCGCAGAGGAGGAAAACGCAGGCAGCTCAGCACTGCTCCAGAGGGTGAAGAGAGGCTGGGTGTGGAACCAGTTCTTTGTCCTGGAGGAGTACACCGGACTGGAACCACTTTATATTGGAAAGGTCAGTGTTGACGACATGATATACATGCACACGTATGCATACTCATAAAGGTATAACCTGAAGAAACGCAAAGTGTACAGGTTTCTGGCCTGGTAGGGGGAGCAGCTCTTCTGCATGACCTTTTTGCTTGGTGTACTTGATGTGTAAGGTGCCTCAGGTGTGGCAAAGAGATTTCAAAGAGTGCAAACTAAAAGATCTATAGGCAGCCTGGAGGTCATCTACTCCTTGGCCAGAGCTGAGTGCATGAATGCAAAAGAGAAGATCATGGTTGGGCAGAGGCAAACTTCAACAACTGCAAAAAAAAATAAAAAACCCCACTTCAGACCCTGGATGCACTGATACTAAGACAGCCTCTCTTCTCTCCACTTTGAACCACAGCCAGGCAGCAGTGATTGAGTTAATTGACTCGAACCGAGGCTTCACTCAGTCGGCCTCGTTGCACAGAAGTGGATGGCAGACATGAAACGAGCAAACAAGGGGTATCTCGCCACTTTGACCTGTCTGTGGCCAATTACACTCCATCAAATCATGGGTATGATAAATGCAGGCTTATCCTGTTTAGATTTTATTTATATTTTGTAGCACCCAACAGGTAGACAGTTTTTACAGTAGTGCTTATTGTCCCCCTTGAACAAGCAATGACCCACTAGAACAGTACTGGTGGGCCCATTTGACACCCTCCTAGACACTCCCGGCTCAAACACTGTATTTTATGTAAGTTTTGAATCCAGATAATATCCGTGCCTGTTTTTTTTAACCCGATAACAACTTGAAATGGCACTGAACTGAATAAAGCGTGAATCCTGCAGAGCATTCTGTCAGAACTTGGATGTAAGATCTCGCAGGGCCCATATCTATGCAGAGACATTAAAACACTTTCTTTTCCCAAATTCCTAAAAGTATGCTGCCCGGATTTTAAAACACTGATTCCAGACCTTTGATTGAATTTTCCGTTGCCTCAGTAGTCCTCGTCGACTTTTAAAACACTGCAGTACTAACCGTTCACCCTCTGAAATTTCCCCTTGGAATGATGCAAACCTGCCCAATTAGTGTTCTGGAATAATTTCCCCGCCACCGCTCGGGAATACCGAGGAAAATGGTGGATTCCAGAAGGTCACGTGCCGAGACCAGATAGATGAGTAACAAGTCCTGAGAGAGTGCCACCAGCGCTTTATCTGCTTCTGTGGTATGAAATATTCCTTACAGTTTCTGTAGCATATTCACTTCCATCTTACCTCCTCTTCTTTCCCATTCAGCGTTTCTTCACTGATTCTTTTCAAGCCGTCGACCCTAATTTTGATGATCCTGACAGGCCAGGCTACCACCCAGAAGGCAGAAAGGCATTGTAGGATGTGACAAAGCTGGAGAAACATGTGCTGTAGAACCCTCCCTTCCCTTACTATTTAGCTTAATATTCACAGCTGTGGGGATGTCGGAGGTTTGGGCTTTGGGCCGGGGCTGAGACAGAGCAGGTAATTGATAGCCAGAGTGTCAAACTCACGCTTTTCATAGGCTTGGGTGGAGAGGAAGAATCAGTGCAGGAAAAGGCAGATAAGGTGGAGGGAAGGCACTGGCCTGAGATATATCACCACAAAACACGGGGCTGAAGCCCACAATGGGGTGTTGATTAAAAAATATATTCTGGGCTGTGCCGGGCTGTGCGGCGCTTTGCAGGAGAGAGCTCAGGTGGGCACGTTGTCCGAGGAGATAGGAAAAGCTGTATTGTCTGCTGCTCGCGGAATGATAGGTATTGTGAAGATTGCTCCTGAACTATCACCGGAATAACAACAATGAGTGCTGTAGCTGCAAACTTCCAGGAGGTCGACAACCTCAGCTTGGTCATTTCACTTAGTGGCCCCAGACGAGTGAGTATCTTGAAAGGAGTGTGTGTTTAGAGTCAGCGGGGGGATTTTTGTCAGTGCTGTGTTGTGTGCTCGCCTGTTGATTATATACGAGACAGACGTCAATAGGGGCATTTAATTCTGCTATGCCACGGTGATGGCAGTAAGTACTCATCATACACAGAGACCCTCTTAGTACAAAGTAAGGAGTGATTGCACATCAACAGGCTGGCATTTGCACTTCCAGGCCACAAAAGGCTTCTGATTGCACTGCAGGGCCCATGGCAACAATCGGGCTGTAAGCTGTGATTAGATGTCTACTTACTTGCTACAGCATTAAGGTACACATATAACCACACACCACCCCTGGAGGTCTAGAGTTAATTTACCCACTGGTTCAAAGATATTCGTTTTACGATACAGAGAAAGCAGCGTCCTCACATTGAAGACGCTGCAACCAACAAGAGCATCATTAATCGGTTACCAAGTTCTTTTGACTGTCTACAGAAATCAGCGCTTGGTATTCTGCTCTCTACCAGGCCTGAACCAACCTCACTAACACATTTTCAGTTGGATTCAGATCAAGAACTTTCCACTGTTTGGCCATGTGTTTGCCCAAAAGTCCTTTGGTTGTCTTGTCTGTATGTTTAGGATCACTGTGCTGCTGCATTGTTCTAAAATTAGGCCATGCGACCTATTTAAATGTCCTCAAAAACATGTCACTGTTCTAATACTTTCGGATTGCACCATATGTCTGTTATAATCCTGTTGGTTAGATTCAACTTGTGACCACTTACACTTTGTTGATGTAGTTTTGTCTGGGGTATGTTGTAAGATTTGAGACTGACCCCCTTGCAATTTTTTGAGCAAGCCACAGATTTGACGACTTGGGAACCCTTTTAGTTGCCTCGTGTTACTTCCAAAACCCTTGAGATGTCTCCAAAATAACTAAAACAATGGATATTTTCTGTGGGAATATGCATTGTGGAATAAAACCTTTTTTAACTGACTTATAAACATCTCTGTGAACATCTCCACAGCTCCACTCAGACATGGATAAAGGCGACGGCTCCATTAAGTACATCCTGACGGGCGAGGGCGCGGGCACCACCTTCACCATTGACGACAGCACCGGGGACATCCACGCCATCCAGAGGCTGGACCGGGAGGTGAAGGCCCAGTACATCCTCCGCGCCCAGGCCCGCAACCGCCTGACAGACAGGCCTCTGGAGCCCGAGTCTGAGTTTATTGTAAAGATCCAGGACATCAACGACAACGAGCCGAGGTTTCTGGACGGGCCCTACCATGCATCTGTACCCGAAATGTCCAAAATAGGTGAGCAAGGGGAAATGAAGGCAGACAGATGGATGGAGACAGAAACTAAACTGTTGTCTGTGCATGTTTGAGGTGTTTGTTTTTAAGGGAGCGGCCGCTGTGAATTTGCAGCTGTGGTGAACAACAGCAAAGTACATAACAGCCCTGCAGAGTCATTGTTGAGGTTTGTTCTAACAGGCTCGCCTCCATCTGCTTCATTCGCTATTCATAAACCTACTTTTGTGGTTACTTTGAAGTGAATAAGCATAGTTAATTCCTGGAGCTGCACCAGCCACTGATGGAAAAACTCCCCAAATTATTTCTTTGATTTATATGTTGATATTGGCATTTGATATTCTCATTTTGTCCACTCCTCCTCACCTTTGTCTCTATGTTTACCCAGGAACGTCTGTGATCCAGCTGACCGCTACAGATGCTGATGACCCCACGTATGGTAACAGTGCTCGTGTGGTCTACAGCATCCTGGAGGGCCAGCCTTATTTCTCAGTGGACGCCAAGACTGGTACGACTGCAAACATGCTGCAAAACTCCCTCTAAAACACTCACTCTGTAACCAGGGAAACCAGCATTTTCATCCATTACATGTAGCGTCTGATGGATTTCAAACTTCACCAGCCACTTTAACTATTTTATGAGCGCCATATGAATTTGTAATGAGTATGAATGATGTTAGATGACCTGATAAAGTCGACAAACTACCTCTGACAGTCAGGATTTACTAACACTCGGCTGACAGCAACTGTTAATTCCCCACCTTGGTTCTAACACTGTACCACGCTGTAATCGCACCACAGTCTTATTTTAGCAGTCCACAATTTAAGCCCCTGTGTATACCAACTAGCTCTGAATGTGGGAAGCTCAGCATGGCTCCTGTTGTTGCTATGAGACTACCGAACACTTGTCTGAAACACGGTGCTCTTTTGTTACAACTTGGAGTATCTCAAAAACTCCTGGCACTCGACAAAAAAGATGTGCGAACCTCAAAGGGTGACTTCTCTGTTGAAAATGAGGACAGAATTAAGACAGGCAGCGCCTCCCAGTGAAGTGAGTTATGAAACTGTCTCGTAAGAGAAAACTCACAGGTTTTATCCCTCAAAAATCTATTTGTCACCGTTAAAAGGATCATGACAATGATTTTGCATGTTTTAAGCTGTTTACTACAAACCAAATATACTTTACTTTGCTCCCAATCATTTAGCAAACAATGTTATTATGATGTACATATTATTAACAATATCATTAAGCTTATTTGTTTTATTGTCGAGAGTTAGACGAGCAGATTTATACCAGTCGAGCTGGAACTGGGAGGCAATTATGTTAGCTTAGCATAAAGACTGGAAGGAGGGGGAAGCAGCTAGCTTGGCTCTGTCCAAAATTAAAAACTACATGTGCCAACAACTATAAAGCTCACTAATTAACAGTGTATCTTGTTTGTTTAATCTGCGCTCAAAAAGAAATTTTATTTTTTTAACTATGGAAAAAAAAAAAGCCAGCTGATTCCACTCTTAATGCTAAGCTAAGCTACCTCCTGTCTCTAGCTCCATACTTTTCAATCTTCTCATATATATATATATATATATATACACACATATATACATCAAAAAATTAAGCAAGGTGGCAGCAATAAAAATAAAGTATACAAAAGTTGTTAATGAGGAGCTGAAACTCCTTGAGCTTTAATATCTAACTGCAACATTTATTTATGGTAACAGCTTTCATAACTCCAGCTACCACTTCCAAAAATCCATTCGTTTCCTAAAAGCAGAGAGTCACTGGCCATTGTTTACCACAGCTGCCTCATTTCCTTGTTTGTCAGCACAGAAATCTGTTGCCAAACCTCTCAGGCTGCGCTGCCCATCAGCAGCCTCTCAGACTGCTGCTGCTGTAGGTTCATCCATCACTGAAACACAAGTGGCTCTACAGCTATCAATCAGCCTCCCTGACTCATCTATAAGCACAGAACTGAGTCTTTTATTGGCGGGAGCACGATGTAAAACTTAACACTTAGCTCAAACCCTCAGTTACATGTACTCCTTGTCCTTCTCTTCAGCACAAAACATCACTTGATCTTTATTGGATTCTGCTGCGTCTGGCAAAACTGACAATGTATGGATGTCTTCAGTAATAATGCACTGTTGATAATAGTGTACAGGTGGCATTCAGACAACAGGGAGAGTGAACTGAAAACAGAGATCGAGTACCAGGTTAAGGCAGGATTCGTGCACTACAATAACCTGGTTAATGTAGTGTGTACAGTCTTTTCTTACAGTTCAAATGCATCTGAATTTTACAAATACTCTACTGTCCAATCATGGAAACTAATGTATTTAGTCTTCTAGAAGCTATTATCCTTCAGTGTATTGTCAGTTTTAGTCTTTAGTTTAGATTTACTTATTTAGGATGCAAGCATGTAGCACGTCAAGTATTGATTTTTCCTTCATCCCACCATTTTGCTGTAATAGTGATACTTTGCCTATCTTAAGTGTTTGTCATGCACACGTAAATCCATGTTGTAAATCAGGCAAAAAATTTACATTTCTTTGGACAAAAGAGGCTGCCAAGTGGATGTTATGCGATAAAATACATGACTTTTATGAAATCTTACACTAATAGGATTAGGCTGGAGGTGCAAAACATAACATAACATTAGTTAATGCAGCTCACTTTCCATTCTTGTTCAAGAGACTTGTTAAAGTTGCGATTTGTCAATTTGTGTGGGCAAATAATTACAAAATCCCATGAAAACAATGTAGAATCTATGCAGTCTCAAGTAGGTTAAATGAATTTACTGCAGCCCAATAATGAAGCTTTAAACAAAAAGAAGCCCTGTGATTAAACTAAATCTGCACTAAAAAAGTAGAAGAATATGACAAGTTTAATTATAAATCACTTGCAGCCTCTTGTCCGGTCCATTGGGAGCGATGACATTCCAGGACACCATCACTTGGACACATGACCCTAATCTGTGTCACCAGTTCTCTGGTGCTGACCTTTAATTCACCTCATGTGTCTTTCTTTGCCATCTCTCTTACTCGCTCTCTCTCTCTCTCTCTCGGTGTGTGTCTTGGTTTCTCTCCTCAGGCATAGTCCGTGTGTCCCTGGCAGACATGGACCGGGAGACCAGAGAAAACTACACCGTGGTCATCCAGGCCAAGGACATGGGCGGCCAGCTGGGGGGGCTCGCTGGTACCACCACCGTCAACATCACGCTCAGTGACATCAATGACAACCCGCCCATGTTTGACCAGAGTAAGAGATGGACAACACTTCCTCCTTACTGCACTCTGTCTTATTATTTGTTTCTTTCCTGCTTCACGTTACTCCCTGTTGTACCTGAACCCACAGCACCGTTCTCTAATCCCTCCTGATGCTCTTACAGCTTAAAAAGAATCGAAATTCAAAAGTTCTGATCAGTTTCTCGCAACAGTAGAGAAACGGTGCAGCCAGGGGTATAAGACTACATTGTGGCATAATACATGACAATACAAAAATGTGACTGAATGCATCATGGAGCTGAAAAATGGATCTCAGTATTATAAAAAAAACAACCTTAAGTCTTTGGGAAATGTTCAGGTGTTTGATATATATTTGTGTATATTCTATAGTTTAGTATTATGCACATAAATGTTCTGATTGTAGTAGCTGAAGTAGCTGCTTTATTTTTATGTTCAGGATTCTTTTATTTGCATTTTGCACCAAAACCTATAAGAAAAAATTGCACTTTTTACACCGTTTTTTGTACAGTCAGTTTGCTTTCATTCCAACTTGTTCAAAAATATCATGAGTATTCCCTTAAGATTATCATGAGTGTACAGTGAACCCTGTATTGTATATTATACCGAACCGTGAGCTTAGTTCATTGTAAAATCTCTAACCCTACATGCAGACATTTGGGGCTGAAAAGCACCTTTAGTCAAAGCCCTCAAAGGACCCTGGAGACCACTTGAATTTCAAAAAACATCACGCTGTTTAGTTTCAGGGCTCATACTTGACTTGTGGTTTGACTTGATAGTGGGTTTCAGCTGCAAATGTCTGAAAGTGGGGCAGTACAGTGGCATGCATGCAATAAAACATGGGACTGCAGCATCTGTCAGCCATGTGTGAACTCTTATATCCAAAGTGACACACACACACGAGAGTTTACCGTTTTGAATGGGTGACTCCACTTCTCTCCACCTCGTTTCTCTCGAGCATCCGAGCTGTTGGCCCCTCTGCCCTTCTCCCTCTGCCCACTCCTGGCCACCAGTCTCTGGCCATTTACCCCCTGGCCTCCTCCCTCCCTCCCTCAGCCACCAGTCGTCCCATGCTGTCTCTTTGATTATCCCCATTTCTGCTCCTCTCATTACCGTCTTCCTGAGGTCAGTGGTCGTCTAGCTGTCCACGGTCATCCTTTCCTGGCCGACGGGTGGCTTCACTCCTAGACAAAGAAAACACCGGCCACCGCTGCCCACTTCCACCACTAGTCCCCCACCAATTAGCGCCATCACTTCGATAGAACTTTGATCGGTTGTGAAGAGCTTCAGGGATTCCCCTCTGTCAAGCACAATGTGCAGGCATTTCACTTTGGACTGCAGGGAGCGCCACAAATTGGGCAGCTGTCACCTCTTCTTTGAGGTTAAACGGTAGATGAAATTGAAGCTGACCCACGAGACAGTATATAACCCAATTGTGAGGCATTTATGGAGACATTTATCTGAAGCTGTCTGAGATGTTATTGTAAGCGGAGCCATATGGAAGAGGTTTGGCTCCCTCTAGAGGATATAAAAAGTAAAACAGATGGAAAAGGTATGACAGGATGGTGATCCTGTTCCTTTATTTCCTCAGGGCTGTATCAGATGAGCATCCCAGAGTCGGCTCCTGTGGGTTCAGTGGTGGGTCGTATCTGGGCAAAGGACAGGGACATCGGGATCAACGCTGAGATGAAGTATAGCATCATCGATGGAGATGGAAGAGACACCTTTGACATCAGCACCGACCCCACCAACCTTTTTGGCATCATCACAGTGAAAAAGGTACACAGGCAAACTGATAAAGTAAAGAATATATAAATCTATATTTTTAATTATACAACTTACAGGCAATAGATCATTTCCAATCATTCTTCTTATCTGAATTATAATTTAGAAAACAAGTCTTATTTGATACCCTGATATGAACCCCGAAAAGGCTCCTTCATCATACAGGGTGAAAGTTACAAAACTCCATTAAAAAATCTGGCAATTCAATTTTGCCTTGAGAGCGATAAACATTACATAAATTGTCAAGTGCTGTCTACAACCGTTTCTTGATTATTTGTGTCTTTTGGTAAATTCGGTACTAAAATCAATACTTTTAAAAGTGAAGAAACATCTGTCTTGATTTCTTCGCCTTTCTGCCTCTCCCTAACATCCTCCATCAGTTTGTCCTGACACGTTACCTCCTCTGGTGACCATTTACTGGACATTTTTGCCCTGATATACCCAGAATGCAGAGATACACGATGTTGACTTCTACTGTGTATAAAGTACTGTGGGAGATTATTTCCTTAACATCAAACTGGCACAAATTCAAGTGTTTCTTGAAATAATTATAATTGAGTAATCTTTTAACTGAGAAGTCTGACTGCAAAGAGCGTAACTTATTTGCTACAGTCAACTTGTGTTTAAAACTGCAGCAAAAGTTCAGTACCCATGAAAGGTTTCATCTGTATAATGCCTTTATGTGTGCTCACCCTCCAGCCACTGAACTTTGAGAGCAAGCCCAGTTATACTCTGAAGGTGGAGGGCTCCAACACCCACCTGGACCCTGCCTTACGCCACCGCGGGCTGTTCAAGGACGTCACCATCGTGCACGTGAGCGTGGAGGATGTGGACGAGCCCCCGCTGTTTGACTTGCCGGCGTACTACATCGAGCTGCCAGAGGACGCTGAGATCGGGACGGTGGTGAAGACGGTGTCGGCGAGGGATCCTGACGCTGCCAACAACACTGTGAGGTGAAGAAAACAACTAAACAACACCGTCCTGGCTGCATGTGGTTTTTCAAGCTTCACTCATTGTTTTTGTTGCTTTCCATAGAACCAGTCAACTGTGAGGCTGAACACAAATTCACATTTGGCTTCACCACAAATGTACTTACTTTACATGTTATTTTCAAGATGTGTGAGTGTACAGTTTATAGTCCAAATAGGCCATTAAATACACCAAAGAAATTAACCTCAAAAGCACAAATCATGTCACTTGTGGTGATGGTCCCAAGTCTTAATGCATTTTTAAGTATAAGTCATATAAATTATAGTTATGTTCAGTATTGTTTGTATTCAAAAGTAGCTATCATCCACTGAAAGTCCGTTTTTTTCTTCTTTTCTTTGACCAAACTTGTGTTTTTGCAAGATAAGCCCCAAAACACAGCAGCTTTGTAGATTGTTGTACTTTTAATTATGGTACGGCATAAAAATTGATAATGTAAACCTGCTTAATCTAGGTAAACCATCCCAGTAAATATATGTTGTGTTATGTTTGAAATGCAGTAGAAAAAGTCTTTTGAAACGTCTTCTACTGACTTGTGAAGCTGAGAGGATCTGAATTCTCAGATATAAGAGTTGGCTGCCTGACAAGGTTGCATTCATGAGCTAACTGCACCTATGAGTTGTCAGAAAAATTTAACCAAGGTGAAAAACAAAATAAATACGGACCTCATGAAAACCCCTTCGATTAAAAATGCCAATAACAATAAAACATCATTACATTTCTTTATAATAATAACTAATTAAAGAATATGTCCAAATAAAATAACATGAAAACACATAAAAGTCAGGTGGATTGGATCATTTTAAGGCTGTAATGCCAGTAAAGCATATGTGAGTAAAGCAAATTAACTGTTAGAACATTACATTTAGCTAAATTTATTAATCTAGAGTAGTTTATGAGTTGGCAGACAGTGAGGATCAATCAATACGTTTTGTGGCTCTGTAGATGTAATGTTACCTGACCACCAGCAGGGGGAGGCATCACAACATGACTCCTCACTGCAGGCTACTACAGCAGGCTCTTTAGCAGAGCAACATGACTAGAGGCACCATTTATCTACATGTGTGTTTGAGAGCTCCATAGTGGGACAGCTGATACTGACGGAGGCGAGGATGAGGAGGACAAACATGATTATCTTAATAACAACCCTGACAAGTTTCTACATTAGTCAACACACAGAGACTTTCCCTTCTCTCAATTATTAGGGATTTAGGGAATTAGTATTTTTTGTGCTCTAACAGAACAGATGTCGCGTGGTGGGTTTACTGTCCAGACTGCACCTCTCATAAACTAATTAGACATAAAGTCTTTAATGAGGCTATTAATCATCTGAAGGAATCAATGACTGCGGAAGTATGAGTGTTTCACATGGCACAGGCTGCACGCCGTCCCAGCTGTCCGTTTTACAAACTCGATTAGGGCCAACAGTAGCGCACAGGAAATGGATGTAGATGACATGGTGGCTGCGTGTGTGTGTGTCGAGTGTGTGTAAGGCTAAACTCCTCTGTCTGCATGAACACTCAGCAGTTTGGCTTAAGTGCTGCGTCCGAAATTTCTTCCTCATTCACTACACAACAAACAGTCAATAGTGAGCAGGAGCTTGAGATTTCAGACACTCGTAGACCCTCATCATTTCCCTCTTCCCTGACAGGTGAAGTGTCACATAACTGTAATTTACACATGTAAAAGCAAATCGCTGCATTGGGATTTTTAGCAAAAAGTAGGGCACATGCTATGAACACTACAATTTTTATTCCATTGAGGACATTTTTGAAGACAAAACACTTAAAAGTTAGACACTTAAAAGGTTCCCTGTGGATAGTTTTTTTTTTTTACCTCTACTAGCGCTATGGAGCAATTTTTAATGATTGGGTCCTTGTTTTGTTTATTCGCACATTCCTGCCAATGGTTTCACACGATCCCACTGATCAACAGGTGACGGTAACATGCAAAGATATGCTGCAATGCGCCAGCAAAAGCAGGGAAGAAGATGCAAAAAAAAGCACTCGACACGTTTGTTAAAGACAAAGTGCGTTTTGTTGAGTAACACTGAACATTTTGTTTTTGCACTTTTACATAAAATGGTGGAACATTATAACTGCTAAACATCAGTATGATGTGAGCGTGTTAGCATGCTGACGTTAGCATTACATTCAGAGCACCGCTGTGTCCAAGCACAGCCTCACAGAGCTGCTAGCATGGCTGCAGACTCTTAGTCTTGTTTAGACTATATTGTCATATATATTGATAACAAAATCTAAAATGACATGTCATGATCATGAGGATTTTCTGCCACCTTAAAATATCGCTCAGCCCCTTAGATTCTTAGATAGTCCCGACCTCCAGGTTGGGATCCACTGCTCTAAACTCCTTGATGACAATTAACCGACAACTCTCCGATTCCTGAAGAGAGAGGGAATCAGAGCAGTCAGCCACTGGTGCAGCTTAAAGCTCCCGTCTGAATCCCCGGAGCTGGCACTGTATTCGGACGGTGAGTCACTGAGAGATTTTCTAAAAGCCGGTTTGGAGCACGAGGAGAGTTACAGCACAAGCAGCAGATAGCTGAGGAATCAGCTGAGGCTGACAGGGAAGGGCTGAGGCCAGATACTGCAGCAGCAACAACAACATCAGATGACAGATAACAAGCAGCAGGTGACCTTCAGTCTCTCTGTCTGTCTCATTTCCATTTTACATCTTTCTGTCCTTTACCGACAGCAGCATGACTGGCAAATATATCTGAGCCCACACACACACTTTCACCTGCTATTTGACACACACACAAACACACACACACACACACACACACACACAGTAGCCCCTCCTCATGACTGTGGAGGAGTGATATTAATAGAGATCCTTCAGGGAGATCCTGGCCAGCCGTGGATGTGCCAGTCACGACTGTTCCCTGTCGACACACAGTCTGAAACACACACCCTGCAAACAACCCTACAAACATGAACACACACACTGCAAATTTTTTTAGAAGAAGAAGGACAAATGCCCATTGCATCGAGTATCAGAAGACAAAGGTGGTGTCAATTTACAAAGATATGAAAAGAAATGAAGAGTTAGAAGCCAGATCATGATTGATTACTTGCAACAATATTCTCTAATTACTTAATCGACAAATCATTTCAACACTATTAAACTTGTGCTCCTCTTGGACGCAGACAGACATAAACACCTTTACTTCTTCCAGGTGAGAGCAGAGTGAAGCAGCTACAGTTAAAGTCAGTCCGTGTGTGTGAACACAGGACACCTCATGGTTACATAAACAGGTTTCTGCTCCACAGCCTGGAAGAAGATGTGCTCTACATACTCCTGCTTCTCTGGCTGTTGCATGTCGCTCTCAGAAGAGTGTTTTGGAAAACGGCCTGCGGTGGCGGGAGATGAGCCAAGGCGGCACACGTTGCAGGTCTGTGTATCCTCGGCGTCAGTTTGGCAGAGGAGGCAGATACTCCGATCGAGCCTTATCTGGAGCCTCTTCTTTTTATTGTGCCTTCAGAAGCTGCCAGCATGCCGCCTTATCGCACAGATACACACACGGATTGCACATGCTGGATTGTGCATGCGCGCGTGC